>JAVBHU010000130.1:0-38220 GCA_034768395.1 Linum lewisii | reverse complement strand
GACTTCCCGGGGGGTGGAAGTGGTGGCCCGGCCCGGGGTGGTGTGGATAACCTTGCGCCTAATAACTCCCCTAGATAAAAAATGGGGATGTTTTGTGCGGGGTTTTTTGGTAGTACTTGGTGATGGATGGATGTGAAAAAGTGTGTGTGCCGTGGATTGATGTATTTGCTGCTGTGTTGGTGATTCTTCTTCTTCTAGAGGAGTAATTAACCTCGTAGGGGAAAGGGATGAAGCATCGGCACAGGACCAACTTTCTAGGGTTTTCAAATCGTTTTGAAGTGGTGGGAAGTTTGGAAAAGGAAAGTTTGTGAATTTGAAAGAAAGTGATTTGAAATGAAATGTGATTTCTTAAATTGGTAAACCCGAAACTTTTTGTGTCCCCTGTAGTGAAGAGGGTGGCGGAGTAGTTGAGAGTGGAAGTAGTAGCAGTTGGAAATTGGTTAGAGGAGTAGAGCCTTGTAGAATTGGTTAAGTGAGTAGAGTGCTTGAGGGTGTGAGTTTTAGTCGAAGGTGTTAGCTTCATAGTTCTTGTTGGTGTGAGTTGTGCTTGTTGAGCTCTTGCGTCGTGGTGGTGCTCTTGAGTGAGTTGGTGTGATTGTGTTTTGGTTGTGTTCTTGTTGTGAGTGGTGCCGTTGAGGTTCGGTTGTGCGTGTCTGTTAGGTAGAAGTTTGAAGTAGTGTGGGAGTAGTGCCCTTAGAAGGGTGTGTTGCTAGAGCCGTTAAAAGGGAGTTTCGGGAGGTGATGTGATCCTTGTGTTGCGGCGTTATGCTGTGAATTGTGGATTCGTTGCTAGAGCGAGTGGGTTGTGATTTCGGGGACGAAATCTTTTAAAGTTGGGGAGACTTGTAACATCCCCGCCCAACCGAACGGGTTAGAACTCAAGTCTGGGTGACTAGAGTGCCGGAACGGTATTTAAGAGGGTCTCTTGAGGTCTGGGACGTTTGGGTATGTGCCGGTTGAAGTTGCAAAGAGGGGAACAGTGAACAGTACCAAAAGTGCTGATTTTGGGCCCTAAAGTGCGCAGGCGCACATTTGGAAGTGCCAGGCGCACATTTTCAATTCAATTCAGCAAACTTTCGGCTGAATATTCAAATGTGCTCCTTTTGGGGGTAAATGTGCGCCGGCGCACATTTTGACATGCCAGGCGCACATTTCGTGCATAAAAGGACGAAATTGCACGGAAATTCATAACTTTCCCTTCTTTCTTTTTCCCAAAACCCGTATTTGAAGAAGCCAAAAACCCTTTAGCTTCAATCCTTGATTCCGGGAGTTGTAGAGCTCCGATTGACGATCGTTTGTTGCTACGGGTTCGTGGCGACGAGAGGAAGAATCGCTATTCGTGGTTCTGGGTATTTCGAATCGAGGTGCTGTCAGTAGAAGAAGGAAGAGCTACGTTTTGGACTGAGCCAGAAATCTCCAAAACTTCAAACCTCGATTCCGAGAGTTGTAGAGCTCCGATTGGCGATCCGTTTGTTGCTATGAGTTCGTGGTAATGAGAGGAGAGATCGCACCTAGAGGTTCTGGATATTTCGGAGTAAGCTGCTGTCGGTGAAGAGGAGAATAGCTACGTTTTTTGGTGTCTGAGAGCTTGGCTGTTCGGGTTTCTAGAAGAGTTTTTAGAGCCTCGTCTTCTTGTCAGGTGAGGGTTTAGCGTACGATAGGTAGTCTGGTCGGTGTGAGGAGTTACAATTCAGACCTAGAAAAATGTAGGGCCTTGCATGAAATTGAAAGAGAGTAAAAGGGGAAAACTGTTCTGCAGTTGATTGTTTCTGTGAAATATGCTGTTTGATGATTGTTGGATGTTTGTTAATTGATGGATGGTTTATGATTGATGGCTGTTTGTGAGATTTTGATTGGGGGAATTGATTAACATGGATGATAAATTGATCGAAACTAGTAAAGAGTGATAGGAGGGACGGGTCTGTGAACATGAGAATTGTGTATATTATGCTATTGTCAGTTTGTGGTTGCAGGAGGGTGGTCCTGCCAATGTGGGGTCGCCCTTAAATTGATGAACAGGTGGATGGCTCCACCAATGTGGGGTCGTCCAATGAAGGATGTACAGGAGGGTAACCCTACGACTCATGACATGGCTTCCCCTGTACTTGCAGGTGGGGGTGGCCGGTGAGCTAGCCGTTTACCCTTAAACTGTTTGTGCCCTGGGAGCGTTGAATGTCTTGGATGTGTGGTTATGTTTGATATGGGGTTATTGAATGATTTGGATTGTGTTGGTTACATATGTTGGGATTGAGATGATGCTTGGTGTTAATGTATGAATTATGCAACGTGCCTTTAGGTAGAAAATTTATGTTGTGTGTGAAGATGGTTGTTTAAAGTGTTTAAGGTGGTAGACTTATGACTTATAATTGGCTAATAGAATTGGTAAGGGAATTTGTAAAGGGGAAGTGGAAAATAGAACCGGTACGTGGAATTGATTTATGGAATTGGTTGGGGGAATTGGTAAATGGAATTGAGTAATGGAATTGGGTTTCTAAATGCATGAGCAGTTGAGTGAGGTTGATGACAAATTTGATGAAAATGATGCTGTGTGTGTTGGTGTTTATTCTGTGTCTTGTGATTATTGTAATAAGGTTGGATTTTGGGATGTGGATTGGTAAATGGTTGAGTGAACAGGATGTTAAAATTTGGTCAAATTTGTGGCTGGGAACTGTTAGATGAAATATGTGAACTAGATAATTATGGGGTTTTAAATTGTAAGCCAATAGGAGAGTTGAAAGGGAAATTGATGTTGTTTGATTGTTATGTTGTGTGTTTTATGTTTGCTTGTGTGAGTGTAGGTTGACTAATGGTAAAAATGGGTGAGGAGGGGAAAGGGGATTGGATGTTTGGTCTTGCAGAACCTCGAGAGTAAAACTGGATAACGCTTGTGATTACTATTTGATGAGGGTGATTGATGTGGATGGGGGGTTTGGGGATATAAGATGATACAAATGTATTTGATCAAAATTGAGATAGGAGGGGGTTTGGATGCGATGAATTTAGTTGTATCTATTATTTCGTTTGTGGTTAAAGAATTAGTCCTGAGTTGGAAATAAAATTTGGGTGTTTGGAATAGAACGTGGAATTGGGGGGGGAATCATGGTGTTGATTTGTGATGGGATTTGGGGGTGTCAATTTGTGAGGGGTTTGCATGGGGTTTTGCGATGTGGATTTGTGTGTGAATTTGTGTAGTGGATTTGTAAAGTGGAGTTGTAAAAGGGAATTGGGTAAAGAATTAAAATGTAGAACTGGAAGGGCCCGTTCCCCCAATTGTGTTTCCCCCCACCGAGGGGGTGGTTTGGGGCCCTAGACGGACGGGTAGTTTAGTTCCCCCGGGGGGAGGGGTATTGTGGTATGTGGATTGTGGATGGGGAAATTTGGGGAAATTGTAAAGTGTTCCCATGCGGGGGGGGAGCACAGGCCTCCCTGGGGTAGGGGGTGGTCAGGCCGGCGGGGTAGGGGGGGAACAACCCCTTATGGCGCCAAATGAATCAATGAAAATGGAATTGAGATGCATGTTGCTTTGTATGAGTGTTTTCCCCAGTTTTGTTTCTTGTGTGTGTTTTGAATCATGTTGTCATGCTGAGATGTGATTAAGGTTTAAAGGTTATGATTGCTTGTAGGTAATTGTGAATTGTGCTTGGGGGTGTGGTCGATGTGTGAGTGGAAATGTGTAGTAAGGAGTGAGATGTATTGTGATGTAAGGTTTACTGTGTGCTTCATGATCTTTGGGTTTTATCGTTGTATTTGTGAAATTTATGATTTGGGTTATAGGTCAGATTATGAGTTGGGGTTTTGATTTGGGGGGTGCATGTGAGATCACTTAGAAAAATTGAAAAAGGAAAAAGCAGCGTATGTGTAATGTGGAATGTGTATGAAGAGGTATACATGTGGTGTTTTATGTAACTTGTCTTGTGATGAAATGCTTTTTTGTGAAGCAAGCTAAATCGTATATATGTGAGCAATGGGGAAACCGTAGGGTGGGGTTTTGTTGTTATGAAGAACTAGTTCGGGGATGATGTTGTTTTTTACCCCCTTTTTTATTTCTTTTGTCCCATTTTTTCAGGAAAATTGGGGGGTTTGATTTAAAATTTTAGCTTATGTGATCCCCCTAAATCATGTTGGGGAATTAAAAAAGAGTGGCTTGTAATTCCCCTTCTTAAAATTTTTTGTGGAGTTGGGATCGCTCCTAGGCCCAGGGGTTGGCGAAAAAGGTGGGGCCCATGGGTTCACTCATTTTTTATTGGAAAAACTGATCCCCCCCCAGTTTCTTTTTTAAAAGGTTTTTTGGGGTTGGGGTTCGGGGAGTTGCAGGTTGGGTTGTGAATTTTAAAAATTAGGAACTTTTGGGGAAAGGGCCATTGTTTTAAATTTAGTTTTATTGCCTTTTGGGTTTTTGGAAATTTTTTTAATCTTTTTTTAATTTTTTGATCGGTTGTAAAACGGTTTTTTATTTCATTTTTTTTTTTTTTATTAAGGGAGGCCCCCTTCGTTTGAACTTTTTTTAAGAGTTGTGTTTTTTCCCCCTGCTTTTTCTCTTTTTTTTTAAAATGGTTTTTAAAATAGACTAAACCCCGGTTTTTGACCAGGGGGGAAATCGGGTGGTTTGGGGGGGGTTTTCAAATTTTATTGTTATAATTGGGGCTTGGGGGGAAAAAACAAAAAACAAAAAACCAAAAAAAGGGGAAAAAACCAAAACCAAGTTTTTTTTTGGAAAATTTTTAAAAATAGGGGAAAGGGGGGGGGGGGTTGGGGGGTTTTTTGGTTTTTTTCCCTTGTTGGGGTTTTTTCTTTTTGCATTTGGGGGGGAAAAGGGGGGGTTTTCCTTTGAAGTAGGAAAAGGTTTGGGGTAGGCCAAAAATGGGGTTTCCCACTAAAATTTTAAAAAAGGGGAAAATTTACCCCCTTTTTCCCTTTTTTTGGGGTCTCTTTTTAATAGAGGGGGGGTGAGGAAATTTTTGGGGCGGGGGTTTTTTTTTTTCGTGAAGTTTGGCGGAACCCCATGAGGGTGAAAAAACTGGGGGGTTAGCGGAGTTGATTTTTTGTTCATTTCAGTTGTTAGGGAGTTTTTTTGGGGGTTTTATGTACTTTCTGATGTATGTGGGATTGGAGGATTTATGTAAGGGTTGGATTGTACTCGGATTTCAGTTTCGCGTTTCTATGGAGGCCTTCCATGTTTTTACTGTCTTTTGATCACCCCAATTCCCTGTTTTACCCTTGGTTTTTACTCGGTAAGTACCTGGGACCGGCTCAACCACGGGTTTTACTCGGGTTGATCCGGAACGGGTGTTACAAATGGTATCAGAGCCTGGTTTGTCGCTGCTGTACCGGTTGATTATCTTCTTTTTTGGGGAGTAATTAACCTCGTGGGAGGGAGGATGAGACATCGGAAACGGGACCGACATTCCAAGGGTTTTTGTCAAACAGTTTTAAATGGGTGGGATGTTTTGAATCAAGTGGTGAATTGATTTTGTTTGAAGTTTCTTGAGCGGTCAACTGAAATGTTTAATGTCCTCCTGTAGTGAATCCAGTCAAGCAAGGGGAAGTAGGTCCACTGGGAACTCGGGTTTTGGAGGAGGAGCACCTAGGTTTCAGCCGAGTTGTTAAAGGGATGGAATTTTGGGGAGTTCATTGGGGAAGCGCTGATCCAGAGGTGGCAGAGCAGTGGCTCCAGGAATGTGAGTACAAGTTCCTGCAAATGGAACTTGAGGAAGGGTTGAAGGTGCAAGCAATGACTTTTCTGCTTAAGGGGCATGCACTGAATTGGTGGAGGTCGATGCCACAGAGTCGAGTGGTTCCGCCAGAGATGGAGTTGGATGAGTTTGTGGAGGTGTTTCGTGATCAGTTTTGCCCGGACCTTTGGCGGTGAGGAGAAAGCCAAGGAGTTCATGAGTTTTGGAGCAAGGGGAGAAGTCCGTTCTGGCATATTACATAGAGTTCACTTCTCTCTCTAAGTGGTATGATGAGCGGGCCAACGGGAGAGGAAGCTCATTAACAAGTTCAAGAATGGGTTGAGAGTGGAGATTCAGGAGGGAGTCACCACCGCTGATATGGGAGTTTAGTGTCGGTTAAGGCGGCGGCGCTAGAGAGCGAGAGGTTGGAGAACCGAAAAAGGGAAGAGAAGAAGAGGAAGGCAACTGCCCCGCCTACTCAGTCTGCCATTCACAGTTACCCGGCGAAGAGAACTCAGACTTTCTTTCTTGGGTTCAGGGGCAGCCAAATCGATGCCAACGAGGAGTACGATGACTTGTTTCACTTGTGGCCGACCAGGTCATAAGAGTGTGGCTTACCCTGCTCGTACTAGTGGCACAGTCCGTTCGGGAGGAGCACCGTCCGGGTTACCACTATGTGACAAATGTGGGAAGCGTCACTTTGGAGTTTGCCATCTGTTGGCAGGTGTGACCTGTTACACTTGTGGGCAGCGGGACATAGGAGTCTGAACTGTCCCAACCAAGAGAGCTACCCCAATCAGTCTGTGGGATCGGTGCAGGGCCCTAAAGCTCCGTCTGGGAGTTACGGAGGGAGAGGAGGAGGCAGCTTTGGTAGGGGTGCTGGACGAGGGACGGGAGCTAATGCCACACCTGTTGGAGCTGGAGGGGAGCAAGGGAGGCTTTATGCTCTTACCAGGGGTGCGGCAGAGAATGCGAACGACGTGGTGACTGGTATGATCTCGATTTGGGCCTTTCAGTTTATGCTCTGTTTGATTCGGGGTCAACCCATTCCTTTGTATCTGAGAAATGTTTGAGTATTTTGGGGGTTGTAGTTAGTAGTTTGGGTGTTAGTTGGGGCGTCAGAACTCCTTTGGGGACTTCTGTTCGGGTGGATAGAGTGTGTAGAGGGTGTAAAGTGTTATGGGAGGTGTAGAGTTCTTGGCTGATTTGGTGGTGCTTCCTTTCAATGAATTCGACGTTATCCTCGGCATGGATTGGTTGGCTAGGCATGGGGCTTTGCTTGATTGTCAGAAGAAGGAGGTGTTGCTTCAGGGGAGGTGTCGGCCAGGTGGTGTTCAAGGGTGTTTAGGAAGAGGGAGTCCGCACCTATGGGAGTAATTTCAGCAATGCAAGCTTTTTCTCTGATTCAAGAAGGGTGTGAGGCTTTTTGGTGCAAGTGTCAGTTGAACGGAATGAGGAGTTGGAGAAGGGGACCTGTAGCTCGGGGAGTTCGCGGATGTGTTTGAGGAACTAGCTGGGCACCGATCGAGCGTGAGGTGGAGTTCAATATAGAGTTGGTCCCTGGAACTGCTCCAATATCTACTCCACCTTATCGCATGGCACCGGCGGAGTTAAAGGAGTTGAAGGAGAAATTGCAGGAGCTCTTGGATAAGGGGTTCATCCGCCCAAGTGTATCACCGTGGGGGGCACCGGTGTTGTTTGTGAAGAAGAAGGATGGGTCGATGCGGATGTGTATTGACTATAGCGGTTTTGAACAAGGCGACGATCAAGAATCGTTACCCACTTCCAAGGATAGACGATCTCTTCGATCAATTGCAAGGGGCTGAAGTGTTCTCGAAGATAGACTTGAGGTCGGGTTATCACCAGTTGAAGGTGGAGGAAGGATCGGTGCCAATGACAGCCTTTAGGACCCGCTATGGACACTATGAGTTTCTGGTGATGCCGTTTGGTCTCACCAATGCTCCCGCCGCGTTCATGGCTCTCATGAACAAGGTCTTCCACGAATATTTGGATAAGTTCGTGATAGTGTTCATCGATGATATCCCCATTTATTCTAAGACTAGGAAGGAGCATGAGGAGCACTTGAGGATTGTTTTTCATAGGTTGAGGGAGCAGCAACTATTTGCCAAGTTCTCGAAGTGTGCCATTTTGGTTGGAAGAAGTATTGTTCCTTGGGCATGTGGTTTCTAAAAGAGGCGTGGAGGTTGACCCAAAGAAGATTGAAGCGGTGGTTAATTGGTCTCCACCTAAGGATGTGTCGCAACTGAGGAGCTTCTTGGGGTTAGCTGGTTACTACCGAAGGTTTGTAGAGGGGTTCTCTACCATAGCGTCTCCTTTACATAAGTTGTCGAGGAAGGAGTCGAAGTATGAGTGAGACGAGGAATGTCAGAGGAGCTTTGAGGAGTTGAAGAAGAAGTTGACTTCAGCTCCGGTGTTGACTTTGCCAGTAGAAGGTGGAGAGTATGTGGTGTTTAGTGATGCGTCTTTGCAAGGATGGGTTGTGTGTTGATGCGAATGGGAAGGTTGTCGCTTATGCCTCCCGACAGCTTAGGGTGCATGAGGTGAACTACACAACCCATGATTTGGAGTTAGCTGCAGTGGTGTTCGCCTTGAAGTTGTGGAGGCATTATTTGTATGGTGAGACGTTTAAGATCATGACCGATCACAAGAGTCTTAAGCACCTTATGGATCAAAAGGAGCTGAATGGTAGGCAACGGCGTTGGGTGGAGCTCTTGAAGGATTATGACTGTACCATTGACTACCATCCTGGTAAAGCTAATGTGGTTGCGGATTGCTTTAAGTCGAAAGGAGTTGGTGGATCTTAGAGCTGTAAGGTAGAGATGCAGTTAGATGATGTGGGAAGTTTGTTTGCCAAGCTCAACATTAGGCCTATGCTGAATGATAGGATTGGTGAGGAGCACTCAAGGATGCTACTCTGGTGGCTATTCGAGGGGAAGTTGAAAAAGGCATGGATAATGGATTTGAGGTAGTTGGCGGATTGTTGAAATGCAAGGGTCGAGTGTGCGTGCCGGAAGTAGAGGAAATGAGGAAGGGGATTTTGGAGGAGGCTCATTCCTCGATGTATGCTATGCATCCCGGGATGACAAAGATGTACAATGACCTGAAGTTAAGTTTTGGTGGCCAGGAATGAAGAAGGATGTGGCTCGTTATGTGGCGACTTGTTTGGTTTGTCAGAAGGATAAGGCGGAGCATAGAGCTCCGGGTGGGTTACTTCAGTCCCTACCTATTCCGGAGTGAAGTTTTGTGGACATCACCATGGATTTTGTATCGGGTTTTCTGCCGACTAGAGAGGGGAAGGATGCCGTTGTGGGTAATAGTCGATCGTTTGATGAAAGTTGCGCATTTCATACCCATTCGGTTTAAGCCTAGTGTGGAGGTGTTGGCAAAGTTATATATAGAAGAGGTGTAAGGTTGCATGGGGTTCCTCAATCCATCATCTCTGATCGGGATCCGAGTTTTACGTCTCATTTTTGGGAGGGGCTGCATATAGCATTGGGAACTAAGCTCAAGTTCTCGACGGCGTATCATCCTCAGACGGATGGGCAATCGGAGAGAACGATCCTTACTTTGGAGGAGTTGTTGAGAAGCTGTGCTATGGAGTTTCAAACCCCTTGGACTGAATTGCTACCTTTGATTGAGTTCGCCTATAATAACTCGTATCATAGTAGTTTGAAGTCCGCTCCTTTTGAGGCCTTGTAATGGGAGGAAGTGTAGGACGCCTTTGTGTTGGGATGAGGAAGGTGCGAGGGTGTTGTCGGGTCCTCAAGTTGTGCAAGAGACGGCTGATCGGGTTAAGATTATCAAGGGGAGATTGAGAGCGGCTCAAGATAGGCAAAAAGCGTATGCCGACGGTCGTGCTAGAGAGCTGAGTTTCAATGTTGGGGAGAAGGTATTTTTGAAGGTGTCGTCGTGGAAAGGGCAGATGCGTTTCGTAGAAAAGGGAAGTTGGCGCCTCGGTACATCGGTCCTTATGAGATCCTCGCTAAGTCGGGTCCGGTGGCTTATGTGTTGGCTTTGCCGAGGGAGTTGGAAAGGATACACAATGTATTTCATGTGAGCGTGCTTAGGCGGTATCATGGGGACCCTTCTCATGTAATTCAGCCGGAGGAGGTAGAGATTGAGCAAGACTTGACTTATGAGGAGAAGCCAGTCGCGATCGTGGATAGGCAAGTCCGGGTCTTGAGGAATAAGCAGATTCCGCAGCTCAAGGTGGTATGGAGGAACCATGAGAGCGAGTCGGCTACTTGGGAGACTGAGGAGAGTATGAGGCGGTGGTACCCGGAGTTAGTGGAAGTGTATGATTCAGGTATTAATTCCCCTTGTTGTATGCTTTGTGTTTGCTTGTTGTGGTGTTGGTTCCACGAAGGTCTAGGGTGTGCTCGGTGAAAGTAGAGTGTTGGGAGTGGTGTAGGGCTGATGAGTAGTTAAAAGAAGGCTGGTGGTTCGTCGTTAGGAATTTCGGAAGTCAATAGGATACTTGGATTGCTGCGATTTTAGCTGTGTGTTCGGTATCATATTGCTAGGATGAGTTAGGGATGATTTCGGGGACGAAATCCTTGAAGTTGTGGAGACTTGTAACATCCCCGCTCAACCAAACGGTTTGGAACTCAAGATCGATAGACTAGGTACTGGAATCAGTGCTCTTAAGCTCCCCTTGAGTTTTGGGTCATTCGGGTTTAAGTTGGGTCGAAGTTGCAAAGAGGGGAACAGTGATGCACCAAAAAGTGCCAATTTTGGACCCTGAAGTGCGCAGGCGCACTTTTCAATTAATTCAGCAAACTTTTGACGGAATATTCAAAATGTGCGCCTTTTAGGGGTCAATGTGCGCCGGCGCACTTTTTGACATACCAGGCGCACTTTTCGTGCATAAAAGGATGGATTTGCACGGAAATTCATAACTTCTTTCCCCTTTTTCTCTCCCCGAAAAGCCATTGACGAACCTAGTGCGAGCAATCTTCGAAGGGTGATTCCGGGAGCTGTAGAGGTCGGAATTGAGTTCCGTTTGTTGCTATGGATTCGTAGCGACAAGGAGAAGAGATCGCTAACCTCCATTTTGGGTTTCTGGGTGTAGGTCGTGAGCAGTAAGGAAGGGTAGAGCTACGAGTTTGGTGGTTGGGAATCGAGTTTCTGGGGAACTAGAAGACGATTAGAGCCTCGTCTTCTATTTTAGGTGAGGGCTTAGCGTTGTGTAAGTAGTTTGGACAGTGTGAGGAGTTTCAATTGGACTTAGAACAAAACCTAGGTTATGCATGAAAATGATGAGCGTAAAAGGGGATAAATTGTTCTGTGAATGTACTTGATTGCTATTGATGATTGTCGTGGTTGATTGTTGTTGTTGATTGCTATGGTTTGGGGTTGGGTGTGAACTGAAGTGAATTAAGTAATGAATTGACATAGAAATGAGAATTAGGATGGTTGGGAAATGAGTGCGGGTGCTATGATATTATGAATCGCTGGTTGTGGATGCAGGAGAGTTGCCCTGCCAATGTGGGGTCGCTCTGAATAAGAGGAACAGGTGGGTGACCCCTAGACTCATGACATGGTTTCCCCTGTACTTGCAGGTGGGGGAGGCCGGTGAGCTAGCCGGTTATCCTATTGATTGTGATGTGTGTGCTGTGAACATGACAGGGGCATGGAGGACGAGATGTGTTGTGAACTATGGACTATGAATGAGATGTGGCTGATTTGTGTTGTATGTTGGTAGTAGATGTGATGTTTGAGTTGAGAATGTGATGTTGAGAATTGTATGTTGGAAATAGAACCGGAAGGAGCCCACACTACCCCACCCGAGGTACTGGTTGTTGAGTCTGATCCATTGGGGTGGATCCCCTTGACATGGGTGTCAAGGGAGTGATGAGATTGATGATGATGATGATGGTTAATGAGAACGCGTTCCCCATGCGGTAGGGGAGCGCGAGGACTTCCCATGCGGTAGGGAAGTGCGTCGGCCGGCCGGTGGTGGTGTGGATAACTCCTTGGCGCCTAATAACTCACCTAGATAATATGAATGTGGATGTTTGTGTGCTTGTGGTGTGGTAGTGACTTGGTTGATGGATGTGATGTGATGATGTTGTGTGTGCCGTGGATTGATGTATTGATTCTGTGTGATTCTATTGTTATGAATTGTGCTTGAGAACAAGAACTGACCAACGTGATCACCTAGACTGCTTTTAGGGAATTAAAATATGGAAAGGGGGATTGGGATTGGTTCCATTGTTGGATGTCTTGTGCGGAGTTGGAACCGCTCCATAGAGTAGGACAACGTGTAGGTAGGCCCAGTGGGTTCACTCAATTTCAATAGGAAATTGATCCCTTTTCCCCTTTCGGGATCTCGTGGCTAGTAGGGGTAGCTGAGGAGTTTGAGTTCGAGGTTGATTTCGTGAAGTTCTGGACGGAAGCCATGAGGTGAAGACTGGGATTACGCGGAGTTGACTTTTCTGTTCATTTCAGTTGACTATGAGATTTTGGGGGTTTTTATGTACTTTCTGATTTATGTTGGATTGGAGGATTTATGATGGGTTGGATTGTACTCGGATTTCAGTTTCGCGTTTCTATGGAGGCCTTCCATGTTTTTACTGTCTTTTGATCACCGCCAATTTCCCTGTTTTACCCTGGTTTTTACTCGGTAGTACCTGGGACCGGCTCAAACACGGGTTTACTCGGGTTGATCCGGAACGGGTGTTACAGTTACCCTAGTTCTAAGAGATTAGATCATCTCAATTCAACCATAGTTGCATGATTTCTCTCTTGTGCATTTTATCGAACACTTGGCGTGCACTTGGTTTTTCATTCATTTAAACTTTGATTAGTCTTTGATGATTCTCTTAGTATTAGGATATTGACATGAGAGTGTGGTGTCTAGCCTAGTGGTCATAGAGTCATAGGAGAGGGTTTTGTAGCTTGCCATTTCATCAAACACCTTTAATGCATCCTTAGTCACTTAGCTTGAGAGTGAGAGCCTAAGTCGAGTGATGCTAGGATAGGAACTTAGTGCTATGAGAGTGCATTGAGTCTATAGAAGGGATTTGCGTGGTCATTCGATTGCAACACTGATCATGTTTGGCTTGTTTGTGCATTTTTTCCTCTTGAGCATGATGAAGCTATCTTTCCAAGTGAACCTCCTTTATCTTTGATTTGCACCGCTTTACTTTCTTGCTTTAGTTTCGTTTATGTTTTTGATTTCGTTGCTTTCAAACCTAACTCATTTTAAATGAATAGACCATCCATGAACCGTGTGAGTAGTGGCAATTGAGAGAGCTCTCGTGGAAATACGACCTTGATTGTTGTGAGTTAATTCTTGCACGTCAAGGTTTTGGCGCCGTTTTCGGGGACTTTCTCAATCCTAAGAAAGCATTTAGTAGTGGAACGATCTATTCACTTCCTTCCGTTTTAGTTTTTACTTCTTTGTACTTGTTTGTTTGATTTTGTTATCCCGCATTGTTGTGTTACTTTGGTGTCTTGTTGAGTTTGTGTGTAGGTACCAAGTCATTGATCCACCAATCCGTTATCTACCTCACTTAGTTCATGGGAGCAAGGTTGCAAGTAAGATGAACTCATGGAATGGAAGTAATGGTTATGGTACCTATCAAGGGTGGAATCCATCTCCTAACCCATACTATGGTCATCCTACTTCATCCAACTACTACCAAGGGACTTTTGATGGAGATGGCCAATGGTGGGGTCAAGAACAACAAGCTTCGACGCCAATGTGGAATGAGCAATGTCCTTATCCATCTCCACCCTACCATCAAGTCTTGCCGGAGTATTACCAAGAGGATTTCACAAGTCATGAACAACATTCTCCGCCGCCTTCTATGCTAGAGGAGCTCTTGAAGATGGTGAAAGAAAGCGAACGCCCTCAAGAGGATTTCACAAGCTATGAGCAACCCCCTCAACCTCCTCCTATGTTAGAGGAGCTCTTGAAAATGGTGAAGGAAAGTGAGCATCCTCGAGAGGAATTCGTAAGATATGAGGAACCTCCTCAACCTCCTTCTATGCTAGAGATCTTGCAAATTGCTGAAGATAATGCGAACCGGGTTAATCGCTTAGCTCAAAGCATGGCGCTCATCAATGAGATGCTTAAAGATGAACGTCAACCCCATAAGGTGGAGCAACACTACCCACCTCCATCCATGCTAGAGGAAATCTTGAAGATTGCGGACGACAACACGGCTCGGCTCAATAGCTTAGCCCAAAGTATGAATTTCATCACGGAAGCTCTAGAGAATGAGAATCAGCCCAAGAAGGTGGAGTATGTTTATGATGATGAAGATGACACTTGTAAACCAGAAATGATTGACATGGAAGAAGATTTGGTAGTGGAGGCGATTGAAGAACATGTTCTTCCCGAGGACACACCAAGTAACGATGATGTGGGGATAGAAGAACCAAGGAGACTTGAGGATGATGACACCTTAGAGGACAGATGTGACGTGAAGACTCTTCAAGAAGAGGTGTGATGAGCTGCAGAACAGTGATCAAATACTACCAAGCTAGAAAGCTAAGCAGATCGTATTCCACAGGGTTTCTTCTAATCGACTACTCAAATATGTTGGCAATTTATTCAAGTTTGAACACGTTGTGCGTGGTGTGAGTTCCACGACTTCTAGACTAAGATGCAAGAAAATTAAAATGAAATTGAAAGATAAAATGATTGGATGGTTCAGACAGACGACAGACAAGCTTAGATTCCAAATCCCCCTTAGATCACCAAGGCAACAGCAATCAACAGATCAGCGGATTTCAATTCTCGTTCAATCAATTTCTATACACCATCATAACTCCTGACCCTTAGGTTTAAAACTCGCGAACATTCGCTCTATCCGATCTAACTACCAAGATTAATTAGTCGCCCGGGTACGGTCGCCTCTCGCAACGACTTAACTTAACTGGTGCAATTACTAATGATTTATGAGTTACTCTTGAAGCGGATTAACCCTAACTGGTTCCTACGAAAAGCACACTCCAATGAATAGGTTAATTGGTTGAATTGATGTTTTAAAGAGAGGCGAGCAATCGCTTCTATCCTCAGCTTAACAAGAATCTAAACTAGGTGATCATGAAAGACAAGTTTATGCGCCAAAGCAGGGAGATGTCTGGTGACTAACCCTAGCTTGCAAAAACCTAATCTAGGCGATCAACCAAAAAAAGAAACACAAGAACAACAAAACTAATCTAGGCGTCAACTAGACAAGAAACGCAGTACAACAATCAAGAACAAAACAACCATGCAAAGAGAAACTGATTGAACTTTGAATCTAATCACCGCTGATCCGTGACCGCTTTAAAGCCCTGGGTCACTTAGGGTTCATCTAATCGAAGCTCTACGAGTTTAGCTACTCATATTAGGAACAAGAGAATCGAAAACAAACAAGGAATACATCTCAGGTAGGAAGAATAGAGAAGAACTGTAAAACCTAATTTGACGAATCCGTGAAGCTTCAATCTCCGGTAATCTTCAATCCAAGCTCCGAGTCTCCGAGGTGAAGGGATGGCGTCACGATCTCTCCACAATTCTTTGAACTCTCTAAACTCTCTCTCGAACTTCTAGGTCTGGAAATTATGATTGATATTATGAGGTATCTCCCTTTTGGGCCGCCGATTAAGTATTTATACTTAACCCTAATTCCGCCGAATTTTGCCTTGAATTTTTGCCGAAAATGTGCTGAAGTTTTCGCCAAAAATTCCTTTGTAAAATGACTGATCGCCGGCTGAATTCTCCTGTGATTTTCGGACGCTGGGGTTCTCGGCGAAAACTTGGAGTTTTTGCCAAAAACTTCTTCTTGTCAGCACTGCCGATTTGTGCTTGAGTTTTCGCCGAAAACTCCAAGGGATTTTTGGCGAAAAACTTCAGTGTAAATGGAGCAGGAATTAGGTTCGACTTGATTGACTCCTTGGATCGATTTCGGTGCGATTCCTCGAGGTTCCAATGCCTTAGACACGTCCTTGGCTACTTATTTGACGGCAAAAACCTGTGCTATCATAGAAACACTAGAAAACCATCAAATAGACCCGAAACGGGCCAAAGTAACACAAATGGCACGAGATAGAGCAATTGATTGAATATTCGCTATTCTACCCTAAAAACCATGTCTTAAGCAAGGAAATGTCGCTTAAATGAGGCTGATAATCACGTCAAATCGAGTGTCATCAAAAGACCCCACACTTAAGCTTTTGCTTGTCCTCAAGCAAACTGAATAGAAACGCTCATGTTCACAAATGACAAGATCTATTAAATTGGAGTTCAGTCAAACACAATGGATTATTAGAAAGATAATTCCTAGAACAAGAAACCTAACATGCATACTGATCAGCCAAACAACCTGGTCTCACTTAAAACTTCACACGACAAGTAGTAGCAATCAATTATACACGAATTTGACCTGACCGACCAGACTCCTCACACAGGAAATATATAGTAAATGGGGAACTCTCACTCTCTGTGTCTAAGGACGTGTTTCTGCTCTCAATCATTTTCTGTTACTGAATTATGTCATAAGTTTGCAATTCGACCACATCTCCACCACTGTGACAACACGTGTAACTAGTCAAGAAGGACTTCCCTGCTAGGACTGTAACGAATTCTACACTACAAGGGTTTATGATGAGATGGATGATGGGAATGTATGATGATGGCTTTGGTGCGGTGTAGCTTTCGACTAACTTCCCTCGAATCTAGCCTATGGCTTCCTACCGTCTAACCAGACACGGGTGGAATAGTGAACGCTCGTCCTATGATACCCTCAAGCAACCTAGCACTTTATTTTCTTTATACTTTTTCTTTTGACTTCGTTCTTCCATTTGTAGGGAGAAGAACATTTATTGACTAAAAACTTGAAACTTTCCTGATTTTTCTGCTTTTTCTTCTTTTTCGACATTTCTTTTGTTTTTCTTCTTCTCTTATTTTTTTTTCTTTGTGCCGATTCTTTCTTTTAGTTGCTAGGGGGTTTACATGTTTGGACATAATAGCTAAGACCACCTGTTTAATGGCTATAGGCAGGTTACCACAAACCGACTTCCGGTAGGTCAATCTAGAACTACAACCACAGGGGATGAACGGGGAATGAAAGAATGGGAAATGGTTGTAATGTATATTGAACCGAAAGAACAGGCCAAGCTCAAGGGTTTAAACCTAATGGATTTATCGTTAGGTAGGCTATCTGGCTTAGTAGCTGAATCTAGGTGCCCCTATCATTCGAGAACTCGTGTCATCGTGTGGTCTCGAGTAGGTCTCATGCAAATTCTAACTCATTCAAGCAACAGAAAATCACTCAAAAAAATTGAAATTGCAAGTTACGTGCAATGGATCAAAAGCTCACAGTTGGTTTGCTAGTCAGATTCGGTCATTTTCATGCAATCAAGGCTACAAACTACAAGTGTGATTTTTAAAAATCTGTTCTGACCAGGCAATTTAGCATCAAAGTATACACGTTGGTTTTCAGGTTCTAGGTTAAGAAGTCTAAGCATCATTATGACAGATTGAACAACAACTTAACATCAAAAATCAAGAACCGAGTAATTCTAATGCTAGAGAAAACTGGAAAGGCACCGAGAAACACACAACACACAATTAAGGGCAATCAAGTTCATGCAAGGTTCTCTAGCATCCTACCCCACACTTAAATCATTCTGTGTCCTCACAGGACTAAACTAGAGTAGAGATATACGAAGAACCTATAATGAGATGGTCGGTGTAGGGGATGAGCACGGATAGCCCGGAGCAGAGCGGAGTAGCTACTCGAGTTCCTACAAAACAAAAACAACAAAAAGATCAAATGGATACCGGGACAAGGGTCCCGGATCCACACAGAATAAAAGTCGAACAAAGAAGGTTTAGGGGAATTTTGAAAATATTTTGACTCTCTTTTTCTTTTTTCTTTTTTTTTTCTTTTCAAATTCACGGCACGACACTCCTAGAGCATTCTAGAAGATCTAAGCTTAAGCAGTTCAGAAAAAATCACACCGAAACAGTAGGCATGCAAAATGAGGTAGACCGAATTTAAACTCGTCAAAATTCAATAATCAGCATGTCAAAAGATTCAAAATTGAAAACCCAACAACTAACCTTTTAGACACGACTCAAGAAAATGGACGGAAAGCGACGAAGTTGGCCAAAAACGTGAAAAACTTGTTTCGGGGATAACCGGAGCTACAGAGCTCCGATTTGGATGATCAAGTATGCGTTGGAATCGGACCAAAAAAATGAAACTGATTTTCAAAACGACACAAGTTTTCGGCGAAAACTTTAGAAGTTTTCACCGAAAACATCTTCAAAAATTGGCAAAAATAATGGAACGCCACTGTTTTATTTTTGCAAAGTGTTTTCGGCGAGTAATTTTAATTCTCGCCGAAAACCCATCTTAAAACACTTTTTTTTCAAAACCCAACCGAAAACAAATCAAAACGAAAGGAAATTAAACTGACACTTTGGCTCCCCCGAACCTGATTCGAACGACGAAAAAGACTGACTCAAAAATTCAAAAACGGACTCCAGCCGTGGGTTGCCTCCCACGAAGCGCTCTTGCTTAAATTCCTTGAGCCGAAAGATACCTGTATGGCGATCAGGAGACATCCCAACTCAGGATTTCTCTTAGGCCCGAGTCGGAGTTCATGAAATATGGCCTTGGGGATCCTCCGGCAAGTGTGAACTTCTTCCCGTGTGCGTGAATTAGCTTGGTTCGTCCATCGGGAAGGTGTCCAGAAATTTTGAATGGCCCGACCAGTTCTTTCGAAGAAGCGTCCTTCAGAGGATTATTCTTCCCCGGTGGCTCGGTGGACGGGGGCTGAGCGATCGGCTTCCAAACCGCATTCGTCTTCTCTTTATTCTCCTTCTTTATCTCGCCAGGATCTTTAATGTTTGGCGATTCATGAGGGGACGCCGTCGGATCCTCCTTCTTTCTCGGCTTTTGTGCCGGCAGCTCATTCTTCAGATTAGGGACCTGTCCGACACCTGGCAAGCAAATTTCTAAGGAAACTCCAGATTTTTCATTAGAACTAGAGTTGACCGAAGCCAACTCCACAGCTTCAACAGATAAACAATGCATCTCTTCTTTGACTGGGACTTGCATACCGTCCTTGAGGCAGAATGTCATGGTGTCCTTGCCGACCCTTAATGTCAACGAGCCATTCGGGACATTAATGGTAATGTCGGCTGTCGCCATAAACGGTCGGCCTAGGAGAAGAGTGACATCTTCCCCTCGGGTATCCATAACAACAAAATCAGCCAGAATAGTAAAAGGACCACAACTGACAGCCACGTTTTCTATTATTCCCCTAGGTAGTTTAACAGATCTGTCGGTAAACACTAAATGCATGCTAATTGGTTTCAACTCTCCTAGGTTCAATTTCTCAAACAGGCAAGTAGGCATAACATTAATAGAAGCACCTAGATCAATTACACTACGATCAATCTTCACATCATTAATAGTGCAAGGCAAAGTAAAAACACCGGGATCTCGACACTTAGCTGGGGGAGGTATGGGTGTCGCCTGGCTCTGGATGGCGGAGCATTCTTCCTCGAGGGAGACGGAAGACAACTCTTCCTTCTTCTTGTTCTTCGCAGGATCCTTTGCGATTTTGTCATCCTCTGGTATCACCTGGATAGCATCAATAACTGGTGTCTTGATATCTGTATTCTTCAAGTATCCATACCACTTTCTGTACCGGGTATCATGATCTTTCTCCTTTGATTGCGCGGCCTTAGGAAACGGAATCTGAGGTTGATACGGAGGGAGAGGTGGCGCAGGTGTTGTCTTTGTCAGGGAAGGCGGGGCAGTCACCTCCTCTTCTTTTTCTCTATCCTCCTCCTCTATCTCTGGCTTGTCAATGGCTATAGCTTCAGGAATTATGGCTGGTTCAGGAGCTGCAGGATTGGCTAATTGTTTGCCACTTCTTGTGGAGATGGCCTTGACGTGCTCCTTCCTAATGGTAGAGTCAACTTGAACCGATGATTGATTAAGGAGGGGGCTACTAGTTAACAAGCTAAACATGTTATTCACCATGCTCTCCATTCGTTGACCTCGAGCTTCATGTTCTTGATTTATGTCGGCTTGAAGCTTGAATTTCTCCTCATAGTTATTGAGCCTTGCCATGATCAGGTCGAGCTTCTTATCTACCTCGATATCCCTTGTGTTCCCTGATGTAGATCTCTGAGGTTAATCTTGATAACTATTGCTCAAGTACTGATTTTGACTCTGGTTGAATCTGAAGTTGTAAGGAGGATGCTCTTGGAAGCTTCCTTGTTGTTGAGCAGGTTGTCTAAACTAACGATAGTCGGGGTAGCCTCTTTGATTGTTGGTGAAGCCTTGATCAATAAAGTTCACTTCCTCTGTAGACCAGTTATCGAAAATCTTTTTCATATGTTTCTGTACTTCGATCTTGATCTCATCTTCACGGCTTGGTCGACTTTTAGCTGCTTCAAACTGTCTCTCCCAATTCCTGGATTTAGATGCGCAATTTGCAAAGTGAAGGAGAGCAGCTTCTGGTGCGAGTGCGGCGTAGTCGCCATCAGCTAAGAAGTTAACCCATTCAGCTGATTCTTCGTTCATCCCTCGGGCAAAGATCTCAGCTAGCTGTCTCTGCTCGAATCCATGATGAGGGCAATTGATGTGACCTTATTTGGTGCATTTTAAGCCTTTGATTAGCCTAAGGATTTCCCATGTTTGATCTCATTTTGCTATGATTTATATGCTTTTATTGAAGTTTTATGCAAAGTGCTATTTTGTTGTCCGGTTGCCACTTTGAGGCCAATTCCGTGTCTATTGGAGTTGTTTTCTGTGCATTTTCAGGATTTGGCATTGAAGTACTGGTGACAGGGAGCACGTAGGATCAAACGGGAGGTCAATCGGAGCTAGGACGGAGGAGATATGGCCATTGCAAAATCGGAAAAAAAAATGCAGTTATTGCTGAAGGAGTTTTCGGCGAGAACTCTATGTTCTCGCCGAAAACTATCGGAGTTTTGCAAACAGGGAGATGTCGGAGTTCCGAAGCTGATTCCTGAAGAAGTTTTCGGTGAAAATATTCCAGGGTTTTCGTCGAAAACTCATGAAGAAATTCCAAAGCATCCGGGGTTTTTCAAAGAGATTTTTGGCGAAAATCTTACACAGTTTTCGCAGAAAATCCAGGCTATTTCCAGCGGTGCTATTTAAAGAGAGAGGGGTGGAAATTTTGGGAGAACAATTCATTATTCACAATTCACAACTTCTTTAAAAACCCTTTCTCTCAACTTTCCAATTACTTTCCTCCTCATCTCCAATCCACAACCCTAGAGCAAGGTGCAAATCAAAGTAGAGGAGCTTGGATTGAAGTCCACAACCTTGGAAGAGGAGCTTGCAAGAGGAGGATTGCCATGGTGTTCTTGGTGATCATCTTTCTTTCTCTTTCCTTCATTTCCTTGGCCATGTGTGGCTGATTTCTTAGGTTTCCTTGGATTGATAGATTAATTGTGCTAGGATAGAGGTTGATTGTACAAATTTGTCATGATTGATCTTGGATTGTAAAAAGATGGTCTCTAGACTTGTTGTTAATTCCAAATTGTGTTATGGCTTGATTTGGTCTATCATTTGTGATGTAATGCATGAGAGTGCTTAGATTACATGGTTTGTAGGTCTAGGGATTGAAGGGAGTGTGTTCTAAGAGATTAGATCATCTCAATTCAATCATAGTTGCATGATTTCTCACTTGTGCATTTTATCGAACACTTGGTGTGCATTAGGTTTTTCATTCAATTGAACTTTGATTAGTCTTTGGATGATTCTCTTAGTGTTAGGACATTGACATGAGAGTGTGGTGTCTAGCCTAGTGGTCATAGAGTCATAGGAGAGGGTTTTGTAGCTTGGCATTTCATCAAAAACCTTTAATGCATCCTTAGTCACTTAGCTTGAGAGCGAGAGCCTAGGTTGAGTGGTTCTAGGATAGGGATTTAGTGCGACGAGAGTGCATTGAGTCTATAGAAGGGATTTGCGTGGTCATTCGATTGCATCCTCGATCATGTTTGGCTTGTTTGTGCATTTACTCCTCTTGAGCATGATGAACCTATCTTTCCAAGTTAACCTCCTTTATCTTTGTTTTGCACCATTTTGTTTATTTGTTTAGTTTTATTTATGTTTTCATTTGTTCCTATTCCAAACCAAAACTCTTTTAAAAGAATAGACCGTCCATGAACCGTGTGAGTATTAGCTATTGAGAGAGCCCTCGTGGAATACGACCTTGTATGTTGTGAGTTAAACCTTGCACATCAAGTTTTTGGCGCCGTTGCCGGGGACCTTTCTCAATCCTTTGAAAGCATTTAGTAGTGGACCATTCTATTCACTTCCTTCCGTTTTAGTTTTGCTTCTTTGTTATTTGTTTTTGTGGCTTTGTTATCCCGCATTGTTGTACTACTTGGTTGTGTTTGTTGTGCGTGTTTGTAGGTCCCTTATCCACCTATCTAGTTCATGGGAGCAAGGTTGCAAGTACGATGAACTCGTGGCATGGAAATCAAGGTTATGGTACCTATCAAGGGTGGAATCCATCTCCTAACCCATACTATGGTCATCATACTCCTTCCAACTACTACCAAGGAACTTATGAGGGAGATAGCCAATGGTGGGATCAAGATCAACAAGCTTCAACACCCATGTGGAATGTGCAATGTCCCTATCCATCTCCACCGTACCATCAAGTCTTGCCGGATTATTATCAAGAGGATTTCACAAGTCGTGAACAAAATTCTCCACCGCCTTCTATGCTAGAGGAGCTCTTGAAAATGGTGAAGGAAAGTGAGCGTCCTCGAGACGAGTTCGTAAGCTATGAGGAACCTCCTCCATCTCTTCCCACGCTTGAGGAAGCTTTGAAGATTGCGGATGACAATGCGAACCAACTTAATCGTTTAGCTCAAGGCATGACACTCATCAAGGAAGCTCTCGAGGATGAACAACATTCTCCACCTCCCCCCAAAATTGAGGAGATGTTGCAAATTGCGGAAGATAATGCGGCTCGGTTGGATCGTTTAACTCAAAGTGTGAAGCTCATCTCCGACACCTTTGAACCGGAAGTGCTAGTCATGGAAGAAGAAGAGAGTGAGTCTCCCCAAGAGGAATTCATGAGCCATGAGAAACCTCTTCCACTTCCTTTCATGCTAGAGATGTTACGAATTGCGGAGGATAATGCAAACCGAGTTAACCGTTTATCCCAAAGCATAGAGCTCGTCACGAAGATTCTTGAGAATGAGCGACATCCCAATCATTTGGAGCATGTTTATGATGATGAAGATGACACTTGTGAATCTGAAGAGCTTGACACGGAAGAAGATTTGGTAGTGGAGGAGATTGAGGAACATGTTCTTCCCGAGGACACACCAAGTAACGATGATGTGAGGGTAGAAGAATCAAGGAGACTTGAGGATGATGACCCTTTGGAGGAGGTGAGAGATGATTTGGAGATGCTTCAAGAAGAGGTGACACCGAGAGTGGAGCACGAAAGTGAACAACACCACTCTATTGTGGTCCCACCAAAGATTGTGAGTACTCTTCAATCTTCTTGCTTGATCATGAAGTACTTGTGTCAAGAGACGGACACAAGCTTCATAACCCCCCCTAAGGTGATAATGGAAGAGGAGCCGCCCATGTTTGAACCGGAAGACTCTTCGAGTGGCATCACCAACTTGGAGACGATGGAGCTCAATGGTGGCCCCCTACCATACTTTCTTCCTCAAGTTTCGGAACTCAAAGGTAGCAAGCCACCCCAAGGTACCAAGTGTTATACAAGCATCAATGTGCATTGGCTAGTCTACCATTCTCCCAAGATGTTTCTTGGAGCTCAACTTTCATCGTGGAAGAAGCTACTTGACATCAAGGAGGTACTAAGTTGGACACCATAACACAGGTATCGTCGAGCTTAAGACGGTAACCAAGCGCTTCTTGGGAGGCATCCCATGTTATCTTTAATTTTTTGCTTTTAATTGTTGTTTGAGGTTTTTGTGTTGTTTTAGCTTTTTGAATAAGGTTTGACCAGCATTTTGGATCACTCTTCACCAAGGATCATCATGGAACTCTTTCCCTCTATTACGCTCTATGCTCCTCTCTACCAACGCGGTAACTTCATTCCACCTTACCCTCTCTCTCGATCATTGAGGACAATGCTCATGTTAGTCGTAGGGGAGTTTGAGGTTTGGTGTGATTATTTGTGGTAGAGATCTAAGGCTATGCTTTGATGAGTTGCATGATCTTGATTGAATGTTGAATTCCTCTATGGTAGAATCATTTGGTTCTTGACTTTTGGTGTTTAATTGACTTCAAGCTTTCACAATGATGTTTAGACTGTCCTACTTAGAACCTATAACCAGCGTGTTAGAGCTAATATCAAATGAGTCTAGGCCAGAACAGAGATTTTATCACTCTTGTATGCTGGTTGATTGGTTTGATACGTGTTTTTGTACCACTCGATAACACCGGTCTAAGATGATGAAGGCAATCAGAATTTTCACCCCTTTTCCATGTTTTTCTTCACCTTTTTGATCCCTCGTGATTGTGGCTTGAGATTAGACGAAAATACGATTCAAAATCTTGTGTTGAAGTTGTAAGGGGCTAAGGATCAAGTGGCCAAATTTGCAAAAGAAAATGCTCAAAAGAAAAGAAAAGCTAGGCAAGCTCGACACCTAAGTGAAGTGTCGGGTTGAGCACTAGCAAAGGCAAAAGCTGTGAGCTAGGCAGGTTCAACACCTAAGTGAAGTGTTGGATCGAGCATTAGTATGCAGTATGAAAAAAAAAGAAAAAATGAAAATGGAAAGAAAAGAAAAAAAGAGTTCTCAAATGTAGCCCTTGATCCTACGCCCGAGTTTGTAAAGTGCGGATCTAGAAGCGGATGAAGTCGAGTCGATAGCCACATCATGATCACTCATCACTCTCAAAAATTCTCTCACCCCCGCCTTATCCGTTCCATCTCCCGAGTTCAAGTCCTTCTAATTAGAGTCGGTGTTGTCGTGGTCGGTTTTTCTGTATCCCAATTAACCACTACTTGAAGTGTGCAGAAAATAGTGAGGTCTAGACTTATTTGGTTGACGTTCTTGCATGTGTAGGTTAAGTTTGTTCGTGGAACAGCTTAAGCCAAATTGTTATTGCTTGAATCTCAATGTGACCGATCTTGTCATTTGTGAACTTGGATGTTTTCTAGTTCATTTGCTTGAGGACAAGCAAAGCTTAGTCGTAGGGGAATTTGATGTGACCTTATTTGGTGCATTTTAAGCCTTTTATTAGCCTAAGGATTTCCCATGTTTGATCTCATTTTGCTATGATTTATATGCTTTTATTGAAGTTTTATGCAAAGTGCTATTTTGTTGTTCGGTTGCCACTTTGAGGCCAATTCCGTGTCTATTGGAGTTGTTTTCTGTGCATTTTCAGGATTTGGCATT
The DNA here is from genome assembly GCA_034768395.1 of Linum lewisii. Taxonomy (NCBI): domain Eukaryota; kingdom Viridiplantae; phylum Streptophyta; class Magnoliopsida; order Malpighiales; family Linaceae; genus Linum; species Linum lewisii. The sequence goes on along the minus strand of JAVBHU010000130.1, from coordinate 13,140 downwards.
GAAGTACTGGTGACAGGGAGCACGTAGGATCAAACGGGAGGTCAATCGGAGCTAGGAAGAGGAGATATGGCCGTTGCAAAATCGGAAAAAAATGCAGTTATTGTTGAAGGAGTTTTCGGCGAGAACTCTATGTTCTCGCCGAAAACTATCGGCGTTTTGCAAACAAGGAGATGCCGGAGTTCCGAAGCCGATTCCTGAAGAAGTTTTCGGTGAAAATATTTCAGGGTTTTCACCGAAAACTCATGAAGAAATTCCAAAGCATCCGGGGTTTTTCAAAGAGATTTTCAGCGAAAATCTTACACAGTTTTCACCGAAAATCCAGGCTATTTCCAGCGGTGCTATTTAAAGAGAGAGGGGTGGAAATTTTGGGAGAACAATTCATTATTCACAATTCACAACTTCTTTAAAAACCCTTTCTCTCAACTTTCCAATTACTTTCCTCCTCATCTCCAATCCACAACCCTAGAGCAAGGTGCAAATCAAAGTAGAGGAGCTTGGATTGAAGTCCACACCCTTGGAAGAGGAGCTTGCAAGAGGAGGATTGCCATGGTGTTCTTGGTGATCATCTTTCTTTCTCTTTCCTTCATTTCCTTGGCCATGTGTGGCTGATTTCTTAGGTTTCCTTGGATTGATAGATTAATTGTGCTAGGATAGAAGTTGATTGTACAAATTTGCCATGATTGATCTTGGATTGTAAGAAGATGGTCTCTAGACTTGTTGTTAATTCCAAATTGTGTTATGGCTTGATTTGGTCTATCATTTGTGATGTAATGCATGAGAGTGCTTAGATTACATGGTTTGTAGGTGTAGGGATTGAAGGGAGTGTGTTCTAAGAGATTAGATCATCTCAATTCAATCATAGTTGCATGATTTCTCACTTGTGCATTTTATCGAACACTTGGTGTGCATTAGGTTTTTCATTCAATTGAACTTTGATTAGTCTTTGGATGATTCTCTTAGTGTTAGGACATTGACATGAGAGTGTGGTGTCTAGCCTAGTGGTCATAGAGTCATAGGAGAGGGTTTTGTAGCTTGGCATTTCATCAAACACCTTTAATGCATCCTTAGTCACCTAGCTTGAGAGCGAGAGCCTAGGTTGAGTGGTTCTAGGATAGGGATTTAGTGCGACGAGAGTGCATTGAGTCTATAGAAGGGATTTGTGTGGTCATTCGATTGCATCCTCGATCATGTTTGGCTTGTTTGTGCATTTACTCCTCTTGAGCATGATGAACCTATCTTTCCAAGTTAACCTCCTTTATCTTTGTTTTGCACCATTTTGTTTATTTGTTTAGTTTTCTTTATGTTTTCATTTGTTCCTATTCCAAACCAAAACTCTTTTTAAAAGAATAGACCGTCCATGAACCATGTGAGTATTAGCTATTGAGAGAGCCCTCGTGGAATACGACCTTGTATGTTGTGAGTTAAATCTTTCACATCAGCAATCGTAGAGGAGTTCTTAGAATTCGTTCCAAGCATCATATAGGCTTACTCCTCTCTTCTGAACAAATCTGGCAATGTTGTCCTTATAAAATGTAGTTCTTGAAGGAGGAAAGTATTCCTCTATGAAGTCTTGAGCTAGACTATCCCAACGGTTGTAGTGGCCAGGTGGCTTGTAACTGAGCCATCTCTTGGCGGCGCCTCTAAGGGAGAATGGGAAGACTCGTAAGCATAATGTGTTCTTACCGAGATTCCCACTCTTGAACGTCTCGCACATGGCTAGGAAGTTCGCCAAATGTGTATATGGTTTATCTTGTGGCTTCCCTTCGAACTGAACGTCCCTAGAGATCATTTCCAGGAAGGGGATCGTTATCTCATAGTCAGGATCGCCATCATTGTGCGGCACAGCGATGCTAGACCGAAAATTAGCCGCACTCGGTTTATAGTAATCCGCAAGACTCTTTTGAGCAGCCATTGCGGTAGTGGAAGGTGGATCAGAAGTGATTTGCTTCTGAATTTTCTTAACCTGCAAAAGACAAAAACAAGCACAACCGGTGTAAAATCGAAGTGTGATGGAATATGAAAGATGGAAAGTAGAAGAATAAAATGCCAACTCTTCTTTCAAACAATATAGAAGAGTCCCCGGCAACGGCGCCAATTTGATGAGCTACAGTTTAGTGATCAAAAACTACCAAGCTAGAAAGCTAAGCAGATCGTACTCCACAGGGTTTCTTCTAATCGACTACTCAAATATGTTGGCAATTTATTCAAGTTTGAACATGTTGTGCGTGGTGTGAGTTCCACGACTTCTAGACTAAGATGCAAGAAAATTAAAATGAAATTGAAAGACAGAATGATTGGATGGTTCAGACAGACGACAGACAAGCTTAGATTTCGAATCCCCTTAGATCACCAAGGCAACATCAATCAACAGATCAGCGGATTTCAATTCTCGTTCAATCAATTTCTATACACCACCATAACTCCTGACCCTTAGGTTTAAGACTGGTGAACGTTCGCTCTATCTGATCTAACTACCAAGATTAATTAGTCGCCCGGGTACGGTCGCCTCTCGCAACGACTTAACTTAACTGGTGCAATTACTAATGATTTATGAGTTACTCTTGAAGCGGATTAACCCTAACTGGTTCCTACGAAAGGCACACTCCAATGAATAGGTTAATTGGTTGAATTGATGTTTTAAAGAGAGGCGAGCGTTCGCTTCTATCCTCAGCTTAACAAGAATCTAAACTAGGTGATCATGAAAGACAAGTTTATGCGCCAAAGCAGGGAGATGTCTGGCGACTAACCCTAGCTTGCAAAAACCTAATCTAGGCGATCAACAAAAAAAGAAACACAAGAACAAAAACTAATCTAGGAGTCAACTAGACAAGAAACGCAGTACAACAATCAAGAACAAAACAACCATGCAAAGAGAAACTGATTGAACTTTGAATCTAATCACCGCCGATCCGTGACCGCTTTAAAGCCCTGGGTCACTTAGGATTCATCTAATCTAAGCTCTACGAGTTTAGCTACTCATATTAGGAACAAGAGAATCAAAAACAAACAAGGAATAATCTCAGGTAGGAAGAACAGAGAAGAACTGTAAAACCTAATTTGACGAATCCGTGAAGCTTCAATCTCCGGTAATCTTCAATCCAAGCTCCGAGTCTCCGAGGTGAAGGGATGGCGTCACGATCTCTCCACGATTCTTTGAACTCTCTAAACTCTCTCTCGAACTCCTAGGTCTGGAAATTATGATTGATATTATGAGGTATCTCCCTTTTGGGCCGCCGGTTAAGTATTTATACTTAACCCTAATTCCGCCAGATTTTGCCTTGAATTTTCGCCGAAAATGTGCTGAAGTTTTCGCCGAAAGATCCTTTGTAAAATGACTGATCGCCGGCTGAATTCTCATGTGATTTTCGGACGCCGGGGTTCTCGGCGAAAACTTGGAGTTTTCGCCGAAAACTTCTTCTTGTCAGCACTGCCGATTTGTGCTTGAGTTTTCGCCAAAAACTCCAAGGGATTTTCGGCGAAAACTTCAGTGTAAATGGAGCAGGAATTTGGTTCGACTTGATTGACTCCTTGGATCGATTCTGGTGCGATTCCTCGAGGTTCCAATGCCTTAGACACGTCCTTGGCTACTTATTTGACGGCAAAAACCTGTGCTATCATAGAAACACTAGAAAACCATCAAATAAACCCGAAACGGGCCAAAGTAACACAAATGGCACGAGATAGAGCAATTGATTGAATATTTGCTATTCTACCCTAAAAACCATGTCTTAAGCAAGGAAATGTCGCTTAAATGAGGCTGATAATCACGTCAAATTGAGTGTCATCAAGGTGGTACCGAGAGTGGAGCACGAAAGTGAACAACACCACCCTATTGTGGTGCCACCAAAGGTTGAGAGTACCCTTCAAACTTCTTGCTTAATTATGAAGTATTTGTGCCAAGAGACGGACACAAGCTTCATAGCCCCTCCTAAGGTGGTCACAAGAGTGGAGCCGTCTATACTTGACCTGGAGGACTCCTTGTGGGGCATCGCCAACTTGGTAACGATGGAGCTCCATGGTGCCCCCTACCATACTATATTCCTCAAGCCTCCAATTTCAAGGGTAGTGAGCCAAGTCAAGGTAACAATTGGCACTCAATCTTTGCTCATTGGCTAGTCTACCCCTTTGCTTTTGTTGTTACTTGGAGTACAATCTTCATCATGGAAGAAGCTACTTGACTTCAAGGAGGTGTTAAGTCGGATACCATAACGCAGGTATCGTCGAGCTTAAAATGGTAAACAAGCGCTTCTTAGGAGGCAACCCTTGTTATCTTTACTTTTTCGCTCTTATTTACTTTTGTTTTAGTTTTTGTGTTTTTTTAACTTTTTGAATAGGGTTAGCAAGCATTTGGGATCGCTCTTCACCAATGAGCGTCATGGTACTCTTTCACTACTTTGGCCTCCTATGCCCTTCTTCACCGCACGGTATATTTGTTCTGCCTTACCTCTCTCTGTTGATCATTGATGACAATGCTCATGTTAGTCGTAGGGGGGAGTTGAGGTTTGGTGTGATGGTTTGATGGTAGAAGTCTAATGCTATGCTATGATAAGTTGCATGATCTTGATTGAATGTCAAATTCCTCTATTGTAGAATCATTCGGTTCTTGACTTTTGTTGTTTAATTGACTTCAATCTTTCAGAATGATGTTTAGACTGTTCCACTTAGAACCTATAACCAACATGTCAGCACTAATATCAAATGAGTCTAGGCCAGAACAGAGATTGTATCACTCTTGTATGTTGGTTGATTGGTTTGATACTTGTTTTTGTACCGCTCGATAACACCGGTCTAAGATGATAAAGGCAATTAGAATTTCACCACATTTAGCCAAAAAGCCTACCTGAATCAGTTTCCTATAGGATAACCCGTTGAGCATTGGCCTGTTTGTTGGATCATACACATTTTCACCCTATTCCATGTTTTTCATCAACTTTTTGATCCCTCGTGATTGTGGCTTGAGATTAGACGGAAATCCAATTCAAAATCTTGTGTGGAAGTTTTAAGGGGCTAAGGATCAAGTGGCTAATTTGTGAAGAAAATGTTCAAAAGAAAATGCTCAAAAGAAAGTGTTCAAGTTCCTTAAGTTCTTGAAGTGCCGAAAGAAAAGCTAGGCAAGCTCGGCACCTAAGTGAAGTGTCGGGTTGAGCACTAGCAAAGGCAAAGGCTGTGCGCTAGGCAGGTCCAACACCTAAGTGAAGTGTTGGATCGAGCACTAGTATGCAGTAGAAAAAAAGAAAAAAAAAAAGAGAAAGAGTTCTTAAAAGTGGCCCTTGTTGTAGTGATCCTAGCTTTAGCGTGTGGAGTGCATATCTAGAGGCGGACGAAGTCGAGTTGATAGCCACATCACGATCACTCACCACGTCCCAAATATTTCCTACCCCCCACCTAATCCGTTTCATATCCCGAGTTCAAGTCCTTTTGATTAGAGTTGGTGTTGTTGTGGTAACTAAGAACTGTGTCCTAGTTAGCTACTACTTGAAGTGTGCATAAAATAGTGAGGTCTAGACTTGTTTGGTTGACCTTCTTGCATGTGTAGGTTAAGTTTGTTCGTCGAACAGTTTTAAGCCAAATTGTTATTGCTTGAATCTCAATGGGGCCGATCTTGTCATTTGTGAACTTGGATGTTTTCTAATTCATTTGCATGAGGGCAAGCAAAGCTTAGTCGTAGGGGAATTTGATGTGACTTTATTTAGTGCATTTTGAGCTTGTGATTGACCTATGAAATGCCCGTGTTTAATCATGAAATGCCATGACTTATATACTTTCATTGAAGTTTCGTGCAAAGTGCCTATTTGTTGTCTGGTTGCCAATTTGGAGCCAAATTCGTGGTCTATTGGAGTTATCTCTGTGCATTTTCAGGTTATGGCTTCGAAGTACGGATGACATGGAACACGTAGGAACAAACGGGGGGTCAATCGGAACTAGGACGGAGGAGATATGACCGTTGCAAAATCGAGAAAATGCAGCTTTGCTGAAGAAGTTTTCGGTGAGAACTCTACGTTTTTGCCAAGAACTCTCGTCTATTTGCAAACAGGAGAAGTTCGGAATTCTGGAGCTGATTTTCGAAGAAGTTTTTGGCGAAAACATTGAGATTTTTCGCCGAAAACATGTGAAGGAAGTGAAGGTCGGCTCAGTCATTTTCAAAGGAATTTTTGGCGAAAACTTTGGGCTTTTCCAGCAGCCTATTTAAAGCAGATTTTGGGGAGAAAGAAGGGGGAGACAATTCATTATTCAGAAAACACACCTTCGTCAAAACCATTTTCTCTCAACTTTTCAATTACTGTCTTCTCATCTCCAATCCACAACCCTAGAGCAAGATGCAACTCAAAGTAGAGGAGCTTGGATTGAAGTCCACAACCTTGGAAGAGGAGCTTGCAACAGGAGGATTGCCATGGTGTTCTTGGTGATCATCTCTCTTTCTCTTTCCTTCATTTCCTTGGCCATGTGTGGCTGATTTCTTAGGTTTCCTTGGATTGATAGATAGTTGTGCGATGATAGAGGATGATTATGTAAACATGCTATGATTGATCTTGGATGTAAGAAGATGATCTCTAGACTTGTTGTTAATTCCATTGATTGCTTGATTGGTCTATTCTTTGTGATGTAATGCATGAGAGTGCTTAGATTGCATGGATTGTAGGTCTAGGGATTGAAGAGAGTGTGTTCTAAGAGATTAGATCATCTCAATTCAACCATAGTTGCATGATTTCTCTCTTGTGCATTTTATCGAACACTTGGCGTGCATTTGGTTTTTCATTCATTTGAACTTTGATTAGTCTTTTGATGATTCTCTTAGTGTCTGGACATTGACATGAGAGTGTGGTGTCTAACCTAGTGGTCACAGAGTCATAGGAGAGGGTTTTGTAGCTTGGCATTTCATCAAACACCTTTAATGCATCCTTAGTCACTTAGCTTGAGAGCGAGAGCCTAAGTTGAGTGGTGCTAGGATAGGAACTTAGTGCTACGAGAGTGCATTGAGTCTATGAAGACACTAGATTTGACGTGATTTTAAGCCTCATTTAAGCCGCATTTCCTTGCTTGAAACATGGTTTTAGGGGTAAAATAGCAAATATTCACTCAACTACCCTATTTCCTACCGATTTGATTGCTTTGGCCCTTTTGGGTCTATTTGATGGTTTTCTAGTGTTTTTGTGATAGCACAGGTTTTTGCCATCATTTACGTAGCCACGGACGTGTTCAAGACCTCAAGGAGTGAACCGGAATCGAACCAAAAATCAAACCAAAGTCAGAACCGAAATTCCAATTGCCCAGTACAAGGTTTTTGGCGAGAACCCAATAGAGTTTTTGCCGAAAATATCTTAAGAACTCACAGGTGAAGTCAGCTGATTTACACTGAAGTTATCGCCGAAAACTTTCTATCAAATACAAACAGGAACGTCTTTTTATTTTTGCCTATTTTCAAAGAAGTTTTCGGCGAAAACTTCAAATTTTTCACCGAAAACTTGTGTCTGTTCTTAAAAATCAGTTTCCTTGTTTCGGTTCAATTCCAACGCATACTTGATCGTCCAAATCGGAGCTATGTAGCTCCGGTTATCCCCGAAACAAGCTTTTCACGTTTTTGGCCAACTTCGTCCCTTTCCGTCCTTTTTCTCGAGTCATGTCTTTAAGGTTAGTTGTTGGGTTTTCAATTTCAAATCTTTTGACAAGTTGATTGTTGAATTTCGACGAGTTTAAATTAGGTCTACCTCGTTTTGCGTGTCTGCTGTTTCGGTGTGATTTTTTCTGAACTGATTGAGTTTAGTTGATCTAGATTGCTCTAGGAGTGTCGTGCCGTGAATTTGTGCCGTTTAAAAAGAAAAAAAAAAGATTCAAAATATTTTCAAAATTCCCCTAAACCTTCTTTGTTCGACTTTTATTTTGTGTGGATCCGGGACACTTGTCCCGGTATCCTTTTGATCTTTTTGTTGTTTTTGTTTTGTAGGATCTTGAGTAGCTACTCCGGTCTGCTCCGGACGCTTCGTGTTCATCCACTACACCGACCATCTCGTCACAGGTTCTTCGTATCTCTCTACTCTAGTTTAGTCATGTGAGGACACAGAACCGTTTAAGTGTGGGGTAGGATTCTAGGATTATGCATGGTGTTGCTTGATTTTCTGTGATTCTATGGTTCAATTTTGAAATTTCTCTAGCATAGAATTGCTCAATTCTTGACTTTTGATGTTAAATTGACTTCACTTTTGAACAATGACATCTAGACTGTTCCACTTAGAACCTGTAAGCAGCGTGTTGGCACTGATATTAAAAGAGTCTAGGTCAGAATAGATCATAAATCACTCTTGTAGTTGAAATTCGAATTAATTAAATTATTTTGCTATTAATAACAAAGGTCGATAACACCGTCTAAGATGATAAATGCTAGCTTCTCCATGTTTTTCACTCGATATTTGTTCAATTGTATTGTGGCTTGAGATTAGGCGGAAATCCAATTCGAAATCTTGTGTAAAAAGTTATAACTAGCTAGGATTAAGTGGCTAAATGGTTAAATCAAGTAATTAAGTTGTGCAAATCAATATTAAAGTTCTTTAAAGTGCTAAAAATCAAAGCTAGGCAAGCCCGACACCTAAGTGAAGTGTTCGGGTTGAGCACTAGTAAAGGCACAAATATTGTGAGCTAGGCAGATCCAACACCTAAGTGAAGTGTTTGATATCGAGCACTAGTATGCAGTAAATAAATTAAATGGAAGAAGTTGAAACTTGAATAAATTGTTGTTTAAACGGAAGAAGTTGAAACTTAAATGTAAACATCGAGCACTAGTATCAGTCCTAGCTAGAACATGTAACATACAGATCTAGAAACGGATGAAGTCGAGTCGATAGCCACGTCACTTTTCCTACCTCCGCATCCACATCATGGCTAGAGCTTAAAGTCTTTTTGATTAGAATTGGTGTTATCGTAGTTGGTTAATTATGATTAATTGTTTTGCCAAGAAACGAGCTTTGTTAAAACTACTACTTGAAGTGTGCAGAAATTAGTGAGATCGAAAACTTGTTTGGTTGACATTCTTGCATGTGTAGGCTGAGTTTCTACGTGGAACAGTCTAAACCAAATCCTTAGAATTGAATCTCAGTTTAATCTCATGTCATTTGTGAATTTGAGTTTGTTCTAGTTCAGTTTGCTTGAGGACAAGCAAAAGATTAAGTGTGGGGTATTTTGATGACACTCGATTTGACGTGATTTTAAGCCTCATTTAAGCAGCATTTCCTTGCTTGAAACATGGTTTTAGGGGTAAAATAGCAAATATTCACTCAACTACCCTATTTCCTACCGATTTGGTTACTTTGGCCCTTTTTGGGTCTATTTGATGGTTTTCTAGTGTTTTTATGATAGCACAGGTTTTTGCCATCTTTTACGTAGCCACGGACGTGTTCCAGACCTCAATGAGTGAACCGGAATCTAACCAGAAATCAAACCAAAGTCAGAACCAAATTCCAACTGCCCAGTACAAGGTTTTCGGCGAGAACCCAATAGAGTTTTCACCGAAAATATCTTAAGAACTCATAGGCGAAGTCAGCTGATTTACACTGAAGTTTTCGGAGAAAACTTTCATAGTTTACGCCGAAAATCCTAGAAGGAACCCATCGAAGATTCAACTGAAGTTCTCGGCGAAAAGTTCAAGTCTTCGCCGAAAACTATTGAAGAAAAACACACGGGAGATTTTAACTGAAGTTTTCGGCGAAAACTCCTTAAGTTTTCGGCGAAAACTCCTTCCTTTTCGTGGCTAGGTTGGAAAACCCTAATCTTCCCTATTTAAAGAAGCAGAGTCGGCAAACCCTAATGACTCCTATTTAAACAAAGCAGTCGCCAGCCATAAGAGGGAGGATCATTATTCATATTTCACATAATCAAATAAGACTTTTGAGAGTCAGCCGACTCTAGGGTCGATAAATAGAGTTTAGAGAGTTCGAAGATCGTGACGAGATCGCGACGCCATCCTTCCACCTCGGAGAGCTCGGAGCTTAAAGTTGAAGATCCAGGAGATCAAAGCTTCGTCGGAGTCGTCAGAATTAGGTTTTTCAGTTCTTATCTGTTCTTCCTCTATATGATGATTTCCTTTGTTGCATTTGATTATGATGTTATCGTTATGAGTAGTTGAACTTGTAGAGCTTAGATTAGATGAACCCTAAGTGACCCAGGGCTTTAAAGCGGTCACGGATTGGCGGTAATTAGATTCGAAGTTCAATCAGTTTCTCTTTGCATGGTTGTTTTGTTCTTCACTGTTTATGTTTCTTCTCTGGTTGATCGCCTAGATTAGGTTTTTCAAAATTAGGGTTAGTCGCCAGATGTTGTCGCTAGACGTAGTCGCTAGACAGTTCCCTGCTTGGCGCTTAAACCTGTCTTCCTTGATCACCTAGTTTAGATTCTTGTTAAGCTATTCAATTCAACCAGTTAAAACATCAATTCAACCAGTTAACCTATTCATTGGAGTGTGCCTTTCGTAGGAACCAATTAGGGTTAATCCACTGTAAGAGTAACTCATAAATCGTTAGTAATTCCACCAGTTAGTTTAGTCGTCGCAAGAGGCGACCGTACCCGGGTGACTAATTAATCTTGGTAGCTAGATCGGATTAGAGCGAACGTTCGCCAGTCTTAAACCTAAGGGTCAGGAGTTATGCTGGTGTATAGAAACCAATTGAATTAGAATTGAAAACCGCTGGTCTTGTGATTGTCGTTGGCTTTGTGATCTAAGGGGGATTCGAAATCTAAGCTCGCCTATCTTCTTGTTAGTCAACCTTTTAATCTTTCTGTCTTTTATTTTCCTGCTTTATTAGATTAGAAGTCGTGGAACTCACACCACGCACAACCTGATTAAACCTGAGTAATTTGCCAACATATTTGAGTAGACAAAAAGAAGAGACCTCGAGTAAAATACGATCTAGTCTACCTTGGTAGATTAGTTATTTGATTGATACGTCCTACAATGTTCATCAGTCTATAGAAGGGATTTGCGTGGTCATTCGATTACAACCTCGATCATGTTTGGTTTGTTTGTGCATTTGTTCCTCTTGAGCATGATGAAGCTATCTTTCCAAGTGAACCTCCTTTATCTTTTATTTGCATCGCTTTACTTTCTTGCTTTAGTTTCGTTTATGTTTTTATTTCATTGCTTTCAAACCAAACTCATTTTAAATGAATAGACCATCCATGAACCGTGTGAGTAGTGGCAATTGAGAGAGCCCTTGTGGAAATACGACCTTGATTGTTGTGAGTTAATTCTTGCACGTCAACCATCATAAGTTCCTTGAGATCCTTGGGATTAATCTCGGTGTTAGTGGGTAGACTACCTTTAGGTCTCTCCGAGAGTGCCTTGGCAAGATGACCCATTTGAGTCTCTATGTTGGAGATGGAAGCTTGTTGATTCTTGAAGAGTTGAAGAACAGCCGCATTAGTGTCTTCTTGAGAGGTTGAAGATCCACCCTCTTTGTTTTGAGGAGGCTTGTTAAAACCGAGTGGTCCACTACCCTTGTGGTTATACATTCCCGGTGGATTAGAACCTTGGCCACCACTTTGATTACCACCTTGGTTGTACCCTTGAGTATACCCCGTGTAGCCTTGGTATCCTCCTTGATTACCTTGGTTATAGCCCTTGCTACCTTGACCTTGGTACCCTTGATTGGGCTTGTTATAACCACCACCTTGGTTCCAAGAGCTGTTGTAGTTACCCCCTTGATAATTCCCTTGAGGGTTGAAGTTACCATGGAATCCTTGACCTTGCGCAAAGTTTACTTCCTCAATGTATTCACCTTGATTAGGCTCGGAAGTAGCGGAAGGGAAAACATTGACATCATGGCCTTGACCTCCACAACACTCACAACAAAACACTGAAGCAACTGGTGGATTATCCAAAAGAGGAGTGGGAGCCTTTGATGATGAAGCCTTAGAAGGAGCATTAGGCATGCTAACATTGCTTACTTGTGAGGCCATAGCATCAATCTTCGACATGAGGGAAATCATGGGATCCTCCTCATCACGGTGTCCCAGTATCTTCGGTTTCTTCCCATAGCTAGAAGAATCATTTGGCGCGTCCACACTTATGGTTTGGGAATCATAGTGAGTGTCGCTTCCATATTTGGACTTAGGGGGTTGTTGTCGAGCCCAAATCGTTGTCTTGTTGGCCATCTCCGTGAATAGATCAAGAGCATCTTCAGGAGTGAGCATCCTCAAGTCACCACCGGCCACTTGATTGATCATCCTTGTATTCTCATAATCAAGGGATCTAGCAAAGATGTCCGCCAAAGTCCACTCGGCAGTGTTGTGGTGTGAACAAGACCTAAGAAGTGCTTGGAAGCGATTCCACGTCTCATGAAAGAGCTCCCCATTATATTGCCTAAAGTGGTTGATACGCTCCCGGATCGCATCCGTCATATAGGGAGGGAAGAATTCTTCTAGAAAAGCTTCGGCTAGACCCTCCCATGTGGTAAAGGTCCTACTTGGTTGGTTCTCCAACCATGTCTTAACCCTTCCCTTGAGTGAGAAAGGGAAAATCCAAAGTCTCACGCAATCCGGGTGTACTTGGTCATTCTTCACCGTGTCACATATTTCCAAGAAGTCCTTGAGATGCCTAGATGGACATTCACCATCAATGCCATTGAAAACCACCCCATTTTGAACCATTTCTATCATGTTGGCCTTGAGCTCAAAGTTCCTAGCATTGACGGGTTATCGAACAATGCTAGAGGCGGCCCCTTCAAAGTAGGGCGAGCATAGTCAGCCAAGGTACGTCTTGCACCCTTTTGTGAGCGGTCGTCATCGTTGGTACGGTGCGAGTGCTCAGAACGATTATCTTCATCCTCGTGTTGAGACATGTTGTGTGTGGTGCTATGAACTAAATGTGGAGGGGAGAGGGTCGGTGGTTCAATAACTTGCTCAAGGCCTAGAAGTCGTGCTTGGAGGCGAGTGACTCACCTCATACACTACCACAAGGTACCTACAGACAAGCACAACAAGCACACCAAAGCAACACGACAATGTGGAATAACAAAATCAAGCAAACAAGTAACAAGGAAGCAAAAACTAAATTGGAAGGAAGCGAATAGATCGGTCCACTACTAAATGCTTTCTTAGGATTGAGAAAGTCCCCGGCAACGGCGCCAAAAACTTGACGTGCCAATAACCAACCAA
>JAVBHU010000129.1:0-38274 GCA_034768395.1 Linum lewisii | reverse complement strand
GGTTTACTGGATGAGAAGAGGAAGGGGGAAAAAGGAAAAAGAGGAAGGTTGGATCTGGAGATCTAAAAAAAGGAAGAAGAGGAAGAGGAAGAAGAAGGTGGAGGGGGAAAGAAGAAGAAAGGTGAAGGAGATCTGGAAAAGGGAAAAGAAAGAAAGGAAGAAGAAGAAAGGAAGAAGAAGAAAGATGAAGGAGATCGGGAAAAAGGGAAGAAGAAGAGGAAGAAGAAGGGGGGAGGGGGAAGAAAAAAAGGAAGAAAAAAAAATGGGGGAAAAAAAACCCCCTAGAAAAAAAAGAAGAAAAATTTCAGAAAAAGAGAAGGGGAAGAAGAAGGTTGGAGGAGGAAGAAGAAAGGAAGAAGAAGAAAGATGGGGGAGAGAGTTTCCTTTAAGGGTTAGGGTGGGTTTGAGAAGTTTAAATATATATGTGTTTTAGCGCCCGGTCGGCGACCGACGCTAAAACATGTCGGCAACCGCCCGCCAAAGATGGGGGCTTCTTTCTAACCAAAAACCACATTTAGCTCGGTTTTTGGGGTCAAATTTAGCGTCGGTCCCTTGTCAACCAAACGCAAAACCCTTGGTCAAACGCGAGTCAAGGGTTTAGCGTGGGTTTTTTTAATCGACCGCCCGCTAAACTCTTCCCCCCTTTGACCGACGCTAAAAAACCCCAGATTTTTTGTAGTGCCCTATGTCGAAAATTCTTATTCAACATACGTATAAAAGGGGTATTAATTATTAAAAACGTACGTACGACAAGGTTTTAAATTATTGAAACGTACGAAGGGACAAGAGCTTTTAAATTTATTCAAATGCAAGTATAACAAGTTGATTTTTAAATTTATATGGACGTTCCAAATGAAAATTATAAATTTAGTGCCAAACATGCGTAAAATTGTTTATAAATATATTAAAAAGTATATTAATTATTCAAACGTACTTATGAGGATGTAAAAATTATTCAAACGTAGCGTTCCAAATTAAGTGGTGTACTGTTAGGGGCCCCAAAACTCCTGGAAGTGCTTTTTATTTGGCTCGCGGTGTGTAGAGCTCAAAGGGAACCAGATTTGGGGGTCTGTTTTCTGCACAATTTTTGTTTTGTTGGGGGAAGGTCTATGGGGTGTCTTCTGTTTTTTTGGTGCTGATGGCCCCCTTTTTCCCGCCGACGGTGGGGGGTTCCGGGTGGGTTTCTGGTGCAGCTGTTTTTTTGGGGGGTTGGGTTTTTTTTTTTTGGGCGGGTTTTGTCTTCAGGCCGCTTTTCGGTTTCGTGCTTCCAATTTAAGGGAAATGTTGTACGGGGGCCCCTTTTGTGATTTATTCAAATTTTAAAATTCCATTCAAAAAAAAAAAAATTTCCCCAAAAGAAATAGAAATTTTCCTCATAAATTAAAAAGTAAATGGTATTTAATTTAGTTTTCCAAACTTCTAAAATTGGTTTGAAAAGAACTATGTTTATTTATATAAAAACCAAAAATTTTTTTTGTTAAAAAAAAAATCATACGCTTTATTTTTACCTAGAAACCCCAATTTGTATGAATTGGCACCAGGGGGAAAAAAAATGATTATTCATACTTGTATTCCCTTTCGTAACGTATCAGACGTGTGATGAATTAACAAATTTTGGAAAAACTATTTTTTTCATATTTTTTTTTTTTACGTAATTTTCTAGAGGTGTATGAATTATATTGGAAAATAAAATTTTCATACTTCGTAAGATTCGTTTAAAAAATTTTTTACGACGTGGGAATAATGTTGTTTTTATTCTTGTGGTATGAATTTTTAAAAACAAATCTATACGGGTATGAAAAACCATTCAACACACATCTAAATCAACTACGTTCGATATCATTTTACTATTCTTCTAGTTTGTACCCAAGAGTGATATCGTAGATTCGTCGTTAAATAACGAAACTTTTGCGATGAAATTTTTTGAAAACCGATATAGAATGAAGTAATTAGTTAATTTAATCCCAAAACCCCAATAAACAAGGGGAAGATTGTGATTTGACATAAATTAATTTTTTCTTTAACTTTTCAGCCCCAAATTTAAAATTTTACCAAATTCCCTCCTTCATTAGCTCACTCAACTTACATGCCTTTAAAATTACGGGGCCCCCGTTTTTGCCCGCTGAATTAGACAGCATTGGACCAAAAAATGGGGTTTTCAGCACCAAAGGGGTGTGAAACTTCAGAAATATAATTTTCCCCGTAGCTGTGAAATTTTCTCTTTGGGAAAAAGAGTCTGCTCCCAAGTTTATTTTTTTATTACTTAAAAAAAAAAAGGTGATTTATTTAAATATAAAAAGTAGGATAAGTTGGGGAACGGGATTAGCCTCCAATATTTTCAGTGTTTAAAAATTTTTGCAACCCCTTCAATCTTTAGTCTATTGACTCTTTGACCAAATTTAAGGGTCTAATGTTTTTGATAATTATTAAAACATTTTTTTTTATTTGTCCTACACTACAAAAAGTTTACATTTGCTACTCAAAATTACAACGGAAAAAAGCATTAGAAAATAGTTGTGTTTGTACGGCAATCATATTTCATGTAGTAAATTTGTATGAAAAACTAGTGCAATCCCATATTTGCACACTAAACTCTCCATCCAAATTGGGTGCAAATATATTTGTTACTGAAAATTACAAACATAAAATAGTGATTGCGAGAAAATTTTAATTATTTGTAATCATTTTTATGCCTTTGAAATTTTTGCGAGTTAAAGATAAATTTTTGTGTGGCTAGTTTTAAAATTTTTAGTTTTTTGAAAGATTATTTTTCAAGTTTTTTTGTTATTAATAAGTTAATTATCGGTTAACTAGTTAACATGTAATTGGGTAACTAATTAATGAATTATTAGAAAACTAGTTAAAAAGATTATTTGATAAAGAAAACTCATATTTTAATAACATTAAAAAATTTTTTTAGTGGAAACTGTTATTTTTTTTATAACAGTTAATTATGTTTTAACAAATTTAAACTTGTGTAACTATTTAAACAATTTATCTAACTAGTTATTTTGTTTTTAACAGTAATTTTATCCAATTATTTAAAACTATTAATTTATTGAATTAACAAATTTTTTATCGAGTTAACAGTTAACATTTTGATTAGAAAACTATTTAAACGGTTTTCTTTTGATAACGGGTTTCTGTTATGAAAACCCATGTGTGTTGAAAAAAAAAGATTTAGCAAACTATATGTTGATAAAACTCAGTCCTGATGAAGATTAAATCGTGAAATAAATCAATTGCATCAAAAAACCCCTTTTGACATTGTTCATTACTAAGAGGTCGATCCTAAGGAAATCTTGCTATAAGGGACAACAAAATTTTTAAGCTTAAAGGGGACAATTTTTTTTTAATTGATTGCATAATATCAGGTCATAATTTGGTGTTTTTTAAAACGAACCGTCTACGGCTTTACGAAAACTTATAATTTGGTCGGGGACGTTATGTTTCTTACCGGTAATTTAAAAGTAAGTAATAAATTTTTTTCCACATAAATAACCTATATTAAAATTTTTAATGGTTAATATTTTTATTTTTTTTTTTCTTATTAGAAAGGTCTAACTCCTCTTCACATTCGAGGCCCACAAATTCACTTCTTATCCCCCATATGAATGTGACCAGGGGTTTTTCATATGCAATTCGTTATTAGTTTTTTAATTTCTATTTTAAAGGTAAAAACAATTTGAATGATAATTTTTTTTCTCATTACTACAGTTTTTTTTTACCAATGATCGACAAAAAATACACGGGTTTTGGGTGTATTTCTTTAAAGGGAAAAAAAGGTTTACAGGGGGGTTGTTTTCCCGACAAAAAACCCTAGACATGCAATTCGAAAAAAAAACCATTTCTATTTAGTGATATTCATCAATTATTTTTTTAGAGTCTTCTTATGGCGTTTTTCTTTTCTTTTTGGTAAAATATTCTACTTTTAAATTTTGTTTTTTTTGTGATAAAATTTTTCTCTACTCTTACCCCCTAGTCTTTGCCAGACAGGGAGCAGGGATGTGGTTTTCAAACATTAGGGATTTTCAATAATTTTCTATTGTGCCCGAAGAAAATAATGCTATCTAACATATTTTTTTAATTTTTTTAAAAATTTTCACTTTCTAATTTTTGGTTGTTTATGTTTTTGGCTAGTAAAACCCCGGATGTGGTGTGCCCCGGGGTTGATGCGATAGTAAGTATCTCTTCGAGGGTTTAAGGGGAAATAAAAGAAACATTGAATTGCGGGGATCCGTTGATATTACATAATTCTTTGGATTTTTTTTAAAATTTTAATTTTTCGTGCAGGCATTAATTTTTAAAAAATCCCATGGACTCGCAGAAAACCTAGTGATGGGCCATAAAAAAGGGCGGGGGAATCAATGCGGGAAAAAATTTGATAATATCTCCTTTTCGAGACAAAACACTAAATGCTAAACGTCTGTCTTCGACTTAAAGCATGCTTTTATCTTTTAAATTGTTTTCCAATTTTTAATGCTCAATTATCAAAAACATAAAAAATTTTTGGGATATTTTTTCTTGAAATTTAGATATTTCTATGTTATTAATTTTTTGATATGTTTAAATTTGAAATTTTGATTTGTTTTTTTCATTTTTATTCAGAAGTTTGTTTTCATCTATGTTCCACTTACAAAAAAGTATGTTTAAAATTTATGTCACCTTTACCTTTTAGTTAAACAGTGATTATTCACACATAAAAACCCGGTAAAACCCCCTGTTGAGCACGATAGTTTATGGCAAAATGCAAATCCCTTTGGGTTTAGTGTAATAGCGGGACGTGAGTCCTATCCAATTACCCCAATAAATCTAATTGCAAAAAGGGTATTTGGGGAATTTTTATAAATTAAGCCCCATAACACTTTTTCTATAAATTTAAAAGAACCTGTACAAAAAACCTTCAGAAATTAAGAATGATGAGAAAAAAAAAAATTTTCCCTTCTGTGCATTCTGATACAGCCCCCTTCGCATTCCGGATCAGCTCTTCACCTTCCTGGCATCAGGGACAAGGGAATACAGCGGACGGGGAAAATGGAAAAGTGAAGAGAGAGGGTCCGTAGTAGGGAAGAGAAGACAGACAAGTTAACATTGACCTTACAGTTTTATAAATAAAAAAACTTCCATCCACCCATGATAGAAATACACGTCAAAAAGCTTCCAACGTCTTATCTTTTGTTATAGGCACAATAGCATACCCGGTTGACCTAACTTTTGAGTCGTTATTATCAAAATTTCTAGGGAAATGGGCAGTAAAATGGTCCATACAACCAAAACAAAGACATGGGATGACTACAACAGAAGGATTACATGTAGCTGACTAAGCTCCACAAAAAATTAAATTTGGGTCTTCATCGGCTGACCCATCCTTCATGGATTTAGTTTATCTTCTGTCGAATCCTGCAAAATTTAAAACCCCAAAACCCAAAGAAATTTAAACCCAAAGGGAAAAACACAACTTTTACCCTTTCTTCCAACATAAAAGGGTTTAGAATAAACTTACCTCCCGTAAAAGCATTGCATCCTGATTGTGCCCTTTGGGCCCCCCTGCTGAGGAAGTAAAAGAACTCTGCTCTTCCCATTGGCAAAGCCCTGTTGGTTGGAACCCAAAAATGCTGCAGTGTCATCGCATGATCAGAGAACCCCTTTTGGTTTTTTCGTCCAAAAACCGTAAACCCATCGAGGAGAGGGCAACGTGCTTCTCCATTGCTCCTAATGCTAAAAGTACCCTAGCTGGTTGACAAACAAGCTCCCATTTTTTCGAGAAGGGGCCTTGCAAGCACAGCGACGCTCATTGACACCTCACATCACCGCACTACAGGGCATCACTTCCCCATTCCCGGGATCCAATCTGGAAAGTTTTATAAAATTTAAATCAAATTAAAAACATTTCAAAAAAATTGGGGAAAAACCCAAAAAGGGAAAAAGAGTGTAAAACCCTGAAGCAGCATCAATAAATTTTTCCCATTAATTTGATTGGGTTGGGAACATGACAGGTGGAGAAAAATGGTTCTTATATTGCAGCAGTAGTGTACTTGTTCATCCCACTTCCCAAACAACCATACTGATCTTCCCCCCCAAGATTGCTTCCTTCACACTCACTTTTTAGTTCACCATAAGGGTTGAACTTGTCAATGGAAAATAAGAAATACCTGTCACAATTGATAAAATTTGAAATAAAATCATTTTCAAACTCAATTCATAACTAGTAACAAATTTTCTAGGGGAAACTGTTGCTAAATACCCAAAAACTATACAACGAAATTCAAAAACACATACCTGAGCTCTTTTTTAATTCTTAATTTTTTTCCCCATGATTCACAAATCATTGACGACCTGAAATTTAAAATATAAAATAAAAATTTAAAAGAAAGGATTGTAAACAAATTTTTGGGGAAACAGGGAAAAAAAGGGAACAGTTATGAAAAAAAACAAAGACAGACATAGTAGTTGTTTCCCAACTTGACATCAAGGCCTAACCCTATGGAAACTTGGATAATAGTAAATTTTTGTCAAAAGAAGTGTCCCTATACAAACCTTTGCCCTGCAATCTTTTAACTAATATAACAGCCTTGCATCATGTTATATTTGTTCTTTAGGGGCAAATTTTTGGGGATAATGAAACCATCGTTACAGAGGGGAAAAAGGTCTGCGGGGACCCCAGATGAAAAAACCATTCAACAACTGAGGTTGAAGACAAAAAAAAAAAGCATATAACAACAGCAGGTGACACAAACACACTTAACACTGTTTAATAATCGATGATGTTTCTAGAAAAGGTTCAAATTTTGCATCCACGCTTTTAATTGACCATAATCACTTACTAGTTATACAACAGAAAAAAAAAAAAAACAGCTGTCCCCTCAAGTTTATAAAAATTTCAAGAGCGATGTAATGCAAGTACTATTATTGAAAGAAGATGCAAACATTTTTTGGCAAAACAGAACAAACAAAAAACTGATTCAGACTCCAAAAACAAATTCAGTCTTTTTCAAAATAGGAATAAAAATTTTTTTTTACCAAAATTAAGAAAAGGAACAGAAAAAAATCCCGATTTTTTTCCCGTTTCCACAAGGGACTTCTGAATCCTGTCACATATACCACTACTTATCGTTTACGGGAAACCAAAATAACCGACGGAAGCTGTCTCTGGAGATGATGATTATTCGAAGCGTCTCTAGAGATCCAATGTGGGTTCACATTCTTCACCATAACGACGCTGTCTCTGGGATCTCACCCCCACCCAGCCCTCAACTCGGTCTTCTTGCCAGGGGGTTCACCGCTGCATTCCCGGGAGGAACTCCCCAAAGACTCATTTTTATTGTCGGGGAGATCAAAGGTGGGGGAGATTTGTCGAACTCACCCCGGGAGGAGATTTGTTGTTTTTTCCAGTTGCGCTTTTTCCAATTGAAAGAGTAAGGGAATCATAAATAAATCAGATTTTTTTGTTTGATTCGATATCCACGATTGAAGGATAATTGATAATTGAATTTTTTTCCTTGTTTGTAGAAACAAGATCAAGGGTTAAAGTTTTGATCCTTGTCATAGTAAAGAACCTTTCCCCCTACATGTCAAAACCCATTAGTTTCAAGTTTGTTTTTTTTTTTTTTTTCAATTTCTTCTAAAATTTTAACTTTTTTAATTTAATTACCAAAAATTTTTATTTATTAATTTTGTAAAAGATTAAAATACTTTAGTTAAAATTCATGAATTATAATTAGTATGGTTGATTTATTTTTTTTAAAAGAAAATAAAATTTTTTGGGGTTTTTTTTTATTAATAATATTAACTAATTCTTGCATTTAATTATTTTTTATGGTATAAAAAATTTCGATGATTTTAAATATGTTATTCAATTTTTTATAAAAAAAAAATTTTTAAATGTTAATTAATTACAGGGATTAAAATTAAATTTTTATTTTCTTTGATTTTATTATTAAAAGAAAATAAATTGCTTAAACTAACTTAAATATTATTTTGAATTTTTATAATGTAAGTGACCAAATGAAACAAATAATACCCCACAACAAAGAAGAATAGGGGGAACTGTTAATTTAAAGCAACAAATTCAGACCAAAATTGGGCCAATAATTCAAAATTGAAGAAAAGCTTGTCAAAATGAAGCTGACACAGCTAGTGAGGGTATTTGATTCCAAGTGAAGAAGGTAGAGTTTGGGACAGGGAAAAAACTCATTCGCGATGGGATTTAAATCCAAAAGAAAGAAATCGCTATTCCCCCGGGGGGTATAACATTTTAAATAAAACAAGGTGTTTTTCAAAGTTGGGGGAGCCCCCCACCGAAGAAAGGAAAAACAACGCGAAAGGATACTCAGTGAATGCAAAACTAATTTCCCAAATAAAAAGACATAAAAAGGGTGGGATGTGGGATTACCTGCTTTGGCTGGGCACACCCACGGGTTGGGCCAGAACATCAAGCACATTTTATTCCCGGACATGGGATTCGACGCCCATCTCTCGCTCAACTTAAACCTTACAATTCTGGCATCAAAACATGTGATGCCTACAAGATATGGTACACCCCAACTGGGACAACAAATTTGGGGTTCACAAAAAAAGGGCGATACAATCGATTTCACAGAAAAAACTTCCCTGTTACGACATGATGTCAAGGGGCACTACCTACCAAAAAAAAGAGGAACGATAAAAAATTTCTTGAATACACGCGATATGAGGGGGGGGCTAGAGAACTATTTTGGGGCGGGCAACAGAGATTTTTGGACTACTCATTTGGCGAAAATATTTGCATTGACACAACCCACAAAAAAAATGCATACAACATGCCCCCTGGTTTTATTCTCAGGGATTTCTTTTAAAAATACAAATAATTTTAATATTTAATAAATAATTAAACTTTTCACATATTTTTTATTTTTTTCACAAACTGCTATAGTACCAAAATTGCACTGATAAATTTTTAAAAAAACCCCAATTTGTTTAATACAGGGGTAAATCATCATTTTTCCCCTTTGTATTTGGGAGCGCCTTTTAAGAGAACGGAGCCGAATTAAGATGGGGTTTTTCAGACATTGAAGAAGCAATGGGTGGGAAAAACCTATTCCGGGCATCACGATGGGGGCAAGTCAATGAAAAATGCCATCATTGTATTTTCCCAAACAACCCTCGTTCTTTTATGGGATCTACAAAAAATGTTTCCGAACATGTAAAAATCTGATACCCTGATTTCGCGAAGAGGTTTTTATAATTGGCAAAGGCGGATTTGAAGAGTTTGAGTTCGCTACATGGAAAAACTTGTGGATCCCAATCTACAACACTAAACTGGATTAATAAAGATTTTTATGAGATCTCGAACTGGCCCGTGCAAATTTCAAATAAATTCAAGCAGGAGTGACACAACCTCTAGATTGAAGGATTGAATTTATGATTCAAATACGTACTAAGCACAATTGAAGAAATTTTTCATAGACTAAAACGTTTTTTGAGGCAAAAAGCAAACTGACTAAAATTAGATTTCAAATCTAATTATGGTAACCAGAAATCACAAATGAAGCCTGTCTAGACTTACAAGAGCGTTGCTAATCTACCCCTATGAGGGCCCAATGAAGATCAAGGAGCGCTTAAGAGGGCCCTCGAGTGCATCAAAAGAAAAATTGGTAACTACAGAGACCCAAATACAGGGGGGTTATAAAGATCAAAGAGCGTGCACAGTCCTTACGTCTCCTATCATATTTCAATGCATGTTTTAAAAAACGAGTACTGAGATTTTCCGTGTCGTCACATATGTTTTGTTTAAAGAAGAAAAATTCAAAAATTCCCCCATCCCCGTGCAACAAAGTGGTCGAAAATCCAAAAACTATAGACTCTGGGAAAAAAAGGCGAGGTTTTTTGATGAATCGCAACAAAACCCATTAATATGGTCTTCTACAACATATCTTTAAAGTTTCCCTTATGGGGCATTTACCCCTAATTTGAGATGCTCATTTGATAATGAAAGCATTTTCTATATAGGGAAAAGGGAAAAGACAATTTACCCAAAAAAGGAACATACGTTACCCAGAATTTGAAGGGATGAAAATCTTAAAGGCAAAGCAAAGGGGTCAGGAAAAGAAGGGCCCCGGGCAAAAAAAAACGGTGTGCATATTGTCTTTAGAAAGGACAAACAAACAACGGGCAATGGGAAAAAAATGGCAACCCAAAAGAAAAGCATGAGGCCCCTGACGTCAAAATGTGGGGGTAAAATTCAATAACAACGATGAGTTTTGATGAAGGTGATGACACTATCAATAGGGTATGACGACACCAAAATGGTGATGACACCAGGGCCCAACTACAAATTTTTCCAATACAAAATTTGGACCAGGTAAAATTATACTTCCTCCTCGGCCAATTATATTCATTTCAAAGCAACTTTTAAACTTTTAACATTTTTTTTTTAAAAAAAGGCAGATAACCTCAATCCCGAAAAGTTCGCGTCTTTAAAAAGAAACAAAAAACAAAGAGAGTCAAAAATTTTGTTTTAATTTCATTTTAATTTTTGGGTTTGTTTTCTTCTTTTACTTCAAACTCTGTATTACGAATTTACTTCTTCATAACTATACAAACTTTTAATTTTTCCCCTAGATACGTCATTGGGGGCGATAAATAAGTAGTGTTAAATGTGAAAAACCCCAAAAAAAGGGGAAATTTTCCTTAAACAAAAACAAACTTAAAGAAATTTATAAAATTAACCCCCAACAGCCAATGTTAATCTATTCTTTAAAAGGGACAAACAGATGGTACATCTGACCACGCTTGTTACGCACAATGTTCATTTTGGGTTTTCAAATACATCAACCACAATAAACCCTTACTGACGAAAAAAAACACGCAAAATTTTCTCAAACATCGTAATAAACACCCCCAAAGACCCAACAAAGAAAAAAAGTAACAAATAAGTTTTCAAACAAGGCCCCAAAGAAGCACCCCATTATCCACAATCTGCGTCCCGGGAATTTCCCCGAAAAAAACCTTTTGCCCCTTCCCCCAAATTGGCCCTGGGGCTCAAATCAAATTCCCTAGGAACGGGACTGAATAAAAGGAGGGGTGGAAAAAAAAGATTGTATGTTCCCTTTCATGGTTTCCCCAAAGGCCAAATGAAAAACATTTTAACATAAATGGTTTTTTTCCAAATAGGAAAATTCCGAATTAAACACCACCAAGGAGGAAACCGGGCTAAAAATTTTTTAAGTCAAAAAATTTTTTTAAAAAAAAATTTCATTACGGGGTATCCCAAAAAAAGGGGGGAAAACCCCTCCAAAACTGTGATCGGTAAAAACATTTTGGGCCCAAAAAGTTTGGATTTAATTTTGTAATCCACCTATGATCCCTCACGGGTTTAAATTGTCAAAAAAAAAAAAGTTTTTGTAAAACAAGGGAATACGACATGAAAAAAAAAGGGAAAAAAGGTTTGAAAAACCCATTAACAAAGTTCCCCCAAATCAAATAACTACAAAAAAAGGATCTTTTGTAAACTTAAATACCTAATCACAAAAAGTTCGAAGCGTTATAAACCCAATCAAAAACCCAAAAATCAATATTAAAATCAACCAGATGGTTTAAGGGGAATTCACCCCAAAGCCATGTTGAAGCAAAAGGGGGACAATTTGGTTTTTTCCTTTAGAGGAAACCCATGCAATAACAAGTATACCTATTTTGATTGCAAAAACAAAAAAAAACAATTTTTAAACAAAAATTAAAGGTAAAAAAAAGGAAAAATGAATTAGCCAAATTTGAGAGGGACCACCACCCTTCCAACCTCCCCCAATTTAATTTGTCTTTTCGGGGTTTTGTTGTCTGCCCCATCCGTCATCGGGGGGCCCAAAAAAAACCACTGGGGGGGAAAATTTTTAAAATGACAAAAACCGGGGGCGGCTAGGCGAGGTATCCCTTCGTTTTGGGCTCAATTACGAGCTCGGGCCCTTTTGCAACGAGTTTGGCCCGGGCGGATACGGGCCCCGTGGGAAGAAGGGGGAAAAATGTTTGGGAGGCATAACTACAAATATGAAATTAAAAAAATGGGGGAACCCAATTTCCCCCAAACAAACAAAAAAAAGGAACAAACCCCAACATACCCCAAAACCAAAACCCCCAAACCCCGCCAAAAAAGGGGGGAAAAAGAGGGGAAAGGGGGGGAAAGAAACAAGAAAAGGGACCGCCCCAGATTTTAACTCGGAGAACCTCCTACACAGAGAATTTTTTTTCCCCTTCCCGGGGGGACGCCGGGGCCCCGTTTTTTTCCACCCAAAGCCGGGGGGGGAAATTCCCTTTG
The DNA here is from genome assembly GCA_034768395.1 of Linum lewisii. Taxonomy (NCBI): domain Eukaryota; kingdom Viridiplantae; phylum Streptophyta; class Magnoliopsida; order Malpighiales; family Linaceae; genus Linum; species Linum lewisii. The sequence continues at coordinate 25,988 of JAVBHU010000129.1, read as the reverse complement.
GTTTTCTGGGGCCCCTCACCCCAAAAAGCTGAGAATTCCATCCTCCCTTTAAAGTTGGGGGTTGGAGAAAGAAAATGAGAAAATCTTGCGGAAAAATAAAAAATAGAAAGAGAGGGCTAAAAAGGGAAAAGATAAGTGTTTTTATAGATTGAAAGATTTAAAATACAAAAAGATGGGGGAAAAATTTAAAAAGATGGGGGTTTTAAAATTTTAGGGTTAAAATTTAAAAATGAAATAAGTTTGAGATTTTTTATGTTTAAAAATTTAAAAAAAGGTTACTTAATAAATAATTGGGGGCCCTAAAATTAATTTTTTTTTATAATAATTAATCACCGGCCCTTTGGCCCTGATATCAAAAAATTTTTTTAAATTTTTGTTTTTTTCTAAGGGATGTTGGGTTTATATAAATTATTTAAAGTGTTTAAATAGTTTTTCAAATATTAACGTTAAATTTTTAATCTTTAATGGCGGGGGTAAAATTTTAGTCCTCGTCAGAATGTCAGTTTAAAAATATTGTATGAAGGTTAGTATCAATTGTAACTTGTATGCATGTTTAGATGTGTATGATTGCATATTGTGTGTAAAGGTGAAGTGCATGCCTATACATACTCATAAAGGCACATCATACATGTCATTGATCAATTTTTATAATCATGTGAATTTTAATAAAATTATATCATGTCCTTTCACGATTTTGAGAACTCATATGAACCTTAGTAGAACACGATTCTCATACTCTTTTATTTGTTATTGGTCCCGGTTCTCATATTTATTATCTTAATTTTTTTCCCTAAAATTTCATTTTAATGAACCGACGGTTTCGAGAACTTATATAAACCTTAGTAGAACATGGTTTTCATAATCTTTTTTATCATTGACTTGAACTCTATTAAGAAATCATAATAATCAATATTTTTTTCAGTAATAATAGAGACATATGATAAAAAAACTATGAATTATGATAAATGGGATTATGAATTTTAACCCGGTTCTCATACCTTATATGAAATTATATCATGTCCTTACACGATTTTGAGAACTCATATGAACTTTAGTAGAACCCGATTCTCACACTCTTTTTATTTGTTATTAGTCTCCATTCTCATAGGAAAAATAGAAAGATTTTATTAAAGATTTTTTTTTTCATTTTAATGAACCAACGGTTTCGAGAACTCATATGAACCTTAGTAGAATCCAATTTTCGTATTGTTTTTTATTATTGAGTTAAAATATATTTAAGAAATCATAGTAATCAATATTTCCATAGTATAAGGAGACCATATTGATAAAAAAAATTACGAATTATGATAAATGGGATCATGAAGTTTAACATGGCTCTCATACCATATATGAAATTATATAATTCTCTCATACATGGATTTTAATAGATCATGAAAATTGTTAGTAAAAATTGGTTCACAAATTTATATGAACCTTAGTAGAACCCGGTTCTCATACCTTATATGAAATTATATCATTCTCTCATACATGGATTTTAATAGACAAAAATATCATCAATATAAATCAATTCTCAAATTTATATGAACCTTAGGAGAACCCGGTTCTCATATCTTATATGAAATTATATCATTCTCTCATACATGGACTTTAATATATCAAGAACATTGTTAGTGAAAATCGATTCTCACAATTTAGATGAACCTTAGTAGAACCCGGTTCTCACGTCTTACATGAACTTATATTATTATTTTTATATTAATAAAGAGTATGAATATTGAAATAAAAATAGAAAATAAAATAAAATAAATTCCTTCATTAGTTATTTTCCTACACTAAAACTGTAAAAACAAATCATATACATTTTTTAATACGAAGAAGATAAGAAGAGGAGTTATTTTTATTTTTCATTTTAATCATGAAAAGGAGTTGGACTATTTTTCACAATACTTTTTAGTTTTTTCTCCATGATGAGGGGTTATAAAGAAAGTGGCAATTAATATTAAAAAGTTAATGAAAAGAATAAAAAAATTAATTGGTGAGAATGCCTCTGATTGACTGAAATGAGAAAAATGTGGGGAGAAGTGGAAGTATGGGTTTTAGCATATGTGGCATAAATGAAAAAATATAAATGCATATTATAGAGTGTTGATATAAAATAATTAATTTAATTAATTTATGCCTAAATTAAATTATCAACGATCCAGATCTGTTCTTTGAAACGGACGCTCCGGATGAATCCGGAAACGGTAGGCATTCAGTACCACCCATTTTACGGGAGGTACTGAAGAATTTTCCCAAAACTAGTTAACTATTATACACGTTATTCGACGACCATATTATATAACCACAACTTATTCCAACAGTACCAAAAGTTCAAACAGTGAATGTTTTTATATTACTAAGAATTCTCAAACTACAAGTGAGTCACTGAACTTAAGATGCGACAAATTAGTCACTAAACTTTGAAAATATGCCAGATCAGGCACTAAAATTGAATATGTGACAAATCAGTCACTCCTTTTCAACCTTGGGTCTCCTTCCGGCAAGGGCTGACTTCCAATTTGCAGGGGTCTTCCTCCTCCTCTTTTGCTGACTCCAATCATCAGTCCCCATAACTCTCGTCTCGGGACACTCCTCCAACAACGTCTATGGCTACGCCACTAGTCCGTTCCAGATCCCCTTGCAGGCGGGAGTTCCACCGTCTCCTTCTCCATCGACAACCACCGCGATTTTTGAGAGGTTTGACCAGCAGCAGCTGTTTTCTCGGCAAAGGTTTCGGCGGTGCAGATCTATTTTCTCTTTTTATTAGGCGGTGGTGACATGGCATGAATCTGGATTGAAGAAAAAAGCTTTCCCCTGTCAGGGTGGCAAGGATTACGGATCTGGAAGAGAAGAGAAAGAAAGCTCCGCTCTCCCAGATTGAGCTGGTGGTGGCGGCCGGTGCTTCATTCGGAAGTTGACGGGTGAAGATGTTGTATCGGGAAAGGGGATGGGAAAGACTTGGATTTTTTATTTTTATTTTATTTTGCCCTCCCTGTCTTTTGGTTTGGAACGTTCCAAACTTGAAAGTTTGGACATGGATCCGGAGCCCTAAGTTAGTTAGCTGTGAATTTATTTTCTTCTCATCCGTTAATTAATTTCATTAATATGGAGTAATTAATTATGTGATTATTTGCTCAATTTAAATCATGAAAATAGTTTACTGTAATTAATTATGTGATTATTTTCTCAATTTTTTTAAGGCAAAATACATCAATTCTCATTAATGGTTGCTGGCAAAGCAAACATTACATAGAATATTGTTCATCCCGACCGGAGGAGTATCTCGTAAGAGATGCATCTAAAGAAAAAGTCTGACGCGCTAACAAATGCGCAGCCTGGTTCCTATTTCTTCGAACTACCTGGACGCGAAAATGGGGAAACGTAAGAGAATGTCACAGGATTGTTGGATAATGCATCCAAACTCAGAGGCATCTATCTCATTTTTGTTCAGAGCATGCTTGACTGATTCTGCATCAAGCTCAAAGATCACATCGTCATGCCCATCCTCAGAGACCCAACGTAAAGTAGTGAGGAGGGTAGCTGTTTCACCTTCTCTCGGAGTGCATTGCCTGATTCCATGCCACTGTCAGTAACCCCAAACTCGGTCGTAGCTGTCACATAAGATGATTCCCATGCCCATCATATTGTCTTCATCGCGGAAACCAATATCTGTATTACACTTCAGTGAGCCACTAGGCCGCGCATGCCATTTATCGCATTGGGGAGCTGCACTTCGATTGTTGTCTTTGGAACATGCCTGGCACTACAAGAAAATCTGTCTTTTTGTCGCGGATTTCATCCGCGACTAAGTTTGTCGCGGATAAAATATAATATCCGCGAAAAAGCTATCCGCGACTAACCCGTCGCATTTGTTTAATAATTATCCGCGACTAATATATCCGCGACAAACTCGTCGCGGTTATTTAACCATAATCCGCGACAAACCCTGACCAAACCAAGCTTGTACCGTATAAATCAAACCAAACCTGAATTGAAAACGAACCAAACCTGAATTGAAAACGAACCAAACCTGAATTGAACCTATATTTGTCGCGGATGTCATAATTTATCTGCGACAAACCCTGAAGAAAATCTTTTTCCCTCTTCCTCACTGTCAAAATTTGCTTTCCTCCATTGAAATTTTCTCTTCGGTCTCTCTCCTTCTCTCCTCCATTGAATCGCGATTGAAGAAGCAGCCATCTGTTCCATCTTCGATACAAGCAGTGCGGCGGTAAGTCTCTTTCTCTTCTTTCTTCTTCTCTTCCCTTTCCTTCCTCCTCTCAAAGTTATCTCCCCTGCTCTAGGTCTTCTGCTGCTCCGCCCTCTGGTCACCGCGCCGCCGCCGATTAACGATCCGAGAAGCGTCTCTCTAGCCATACGCGGCGACGATGAACGATCCAAGAAGGAATATGATCTCTGGACTCAAGGGGTTTCGAGGCTTCTGGCTATTGCAGCAGCGAAGAACAACACACATTAAGATATGAAATCAGCTTTTGTGTTTAAGAGGGAAGAAGAAATTAGAATTATTACTGTGTTAGGGCTTCTTTCTATTGTACATAGTGGTAAAAGAGTGAAAGTAGTTTGAAAGAAGAGAGGACCTCCCATGTGAAGGAGAATGAACCCAGGAACCTTTGTTTATTCCTTTGTTAACTGCAACATTTGTGTTTAATAATAAGGTTTTACCATTTGTCTTTAATACTAAGGTTGTTTGAAGAAGACAGAAGGGTCTTTGTGTAGATATGGGGACTGTTAGCAATGAAGTAGTTGTTGTTATGGTGGGAACCTCATTTCGCTTTAAATTGGACTAGAAGTGGATAATGTTTGTCGTGGATGTTCATAGGGTCGTCGCGGATATTTTATCTTTCAATTAAATTGAAATGAAAGTTTCGGCCGAACCACTGCCCGAGTCGAGAAAGGTTGTTGCGGTACTATCCGCGTCAAACTATCCGCGAGGAAACTGTTTTGTCGCGGATATCCCTTTCCGCGACAAGGGCTGGTTGTATGGGCAGATTTAGTCGCGGAAGCTACATCTGCGACTGATGTCAGTTGTCGCGGTTATATCCGCGACAAACCTGGACTTTATCCGCGACAAAAAGACGGATTTTCTTGTAGTGTGAGCAGCCTTCCAGTTCGCAAGGTCGTCGAGTGAGAGCTTCATGGTCGTCCATACCTTGCAAGCTTCATTCGTCCAAACCCTCTGATTCCTTTCTCGCCAAATACCCCAAAGTACTGTAACGGCAGTGCTGCGTGTGACATCTGATGCATTGAGCAGGATGCATTTTAATCGAGCATCAAAGGAGTCGTGTTGGAGCTTAATACCCGCGATCCAATTGGAGAGACCTGTGTATACCCAAAAATCTTTGGCGAAGGAACAATTAAAGAGCATGTGGTTATAATCCTCTGTCTCGGTTGCTCACAAACCATAGGAGATCAGGACAGCGATATATTGGTGACGCAGAATCGCACGAGTTGGTACCACTGGCCGTGCAAGTGGCCAGACATAGTTCTTTAGGCCTCATTTTCCGTCAAGGATTTGGGTGCAAGAATTGACCAATTGCGGCGGCTTTGACGAATTCCTTGTTTTCCGGTGACATATGGTTCGTCCAATTACGGTGGCATTGAAAGTCGGAGGAGATCCAATTCCTTTGAAACCCAAGATTTCAATTACCTTGCAAAAGGTGGGATTCTCCCTTTCCCTTACAACTTTTACTATTATCTCTAATTGTTCCTAACCCATGTTCTTCACAACTTTTCTTTCTATTTTTTGAGGAATAAATTAAGGGTAAAACAATAATTTTTTCAATATTGATTTCAATTCTTGTGGTCATCTATCATGAAAAACAAGGAATTCAAATCTCTTACAATTGTATATTCCTCCATAATTGAATTGCAGTAGAATTAGTAATTTTAGGAACATTTGAATTCCACGACGGAAAACGAGGCCTTAATTTTAGGCGGAATCGAAAGGCCCCAAACTTGCTCCTAGTTCCCATCAACAACCAAATTTGGCATGGGATTGATATACTCCATAAGGACTCTATAAGCAGAACGAACTGAATTATTACCTTTTGATTCATAATGCCAGATCATTGTATCCTGACTCCCACGAACCCCTAGAGGTACATTGAGGATTTCTTGGACATCCCACTGTTCAAAGAGGCTGCCGATCATTTCATAGTCCCATTCAAATCGACCTGGGATCAGCAGCCGTCTCCTTTAGCCCAATTACCATCCTCATCCAAAAGTTTCTTCTAGTTTTCTTCTTTTTTCTGCTTCTAGCCGTGGAATGAAAGAATGAGGTATTAAGATCACCCTCTTTATACCAATGTTGTTTTGCTCTTTGTTTCCAGTGTAGCGATTATTTTTCCAAAAGACTGACTAGAGATGCACGCAAACCCTCATACTCATGAATAGATTTTGGATCAGTCAACGGCCGAAGAATTTCCAATCTCTACTGCGTGATATTAATATCCCGTCGAAGTTTAAGAGTTAAATCTCTTCCCACAGCGCTTCATGGCCAAAATGATGGATGCCAATCGTTCCTCCATGCTTAAATGTTGACCTGCATCCCAAGTTTTCAGAACAAGTGGCCGAAATTCAGATTCCTGTGTCTAGTGGTTCTCGAACCGAAAGCTGAAAGTAGCAAGGGGATGTTCACGTGGAACCATGCAGAGTAGAGTAGGGGAATGATTAGAAGTTGGGCTATCAAATTTGTTAGGGTTGCATCAGGGATTAGGTTGAGCCACGAGGCGTTAGCCATGGCCCTATCCAATCGTTCTTCTACTGCGTTAGCACGACCTCTAGATCGCCACCAAGTGAATGGGTATCCTTCGAGGGGGATGTCGACTAAACCAGAGTCCTCAATAGCTTCCTGGAAACCTCGAAATAACCATAGAGGATGCTCAACTCTCCCTTTCTTCTCATCAGAGCAAAGTATATCGTTAAAATCACTAATACATATCCAAGGTTCACCACGGGAGTTTGCTCATAGTAAATCCCACGTCTCTCATTTTCTGCTTCTGTTAGGTATGCCATAATAACAGGTTACGAAGACTGTTTCTTGATGGATGCCGACAATCATCAAATTAATGAAACTGAGAGTAATTAAGATAGAAAATATAGGTAGTGTCTTTCCAAAGCACACAAATACCACCACTGTGCCCTTGAGAGTCGACTGCAAAACACCCATTGTAATGTAACTTCACCTTTATTTCTTCCATTTTCTGTTGACAAACTAAAATTTCAATTAAAAAAAGTACATCCGGCCTATGAGTTCAAACAAGCTCACACACAACATCAATTGCTCGAGGTTGGCCAAGTCCCCGCCAATTCCAGCTCATAATATTCATTGCTTTAGGTAGGAGTTGCGTACATGCAGCCCTGCCGTTGCCAGGTTTGAAGGTACCTAGATCCCTTTCTCAATATCCATGTTGTCCGTACTCGAGCCGAGGGCCCCGAATAGCATGGGCATTTTCTATCCTCCGATAGAAGTAGTGGGGTGGCATCTTGCCGCGGAGGTTCATAAACCTCCTTCAAACTAAGATTCTGAGTATGTTTTGATGCACCAATAGGGCTGGCAGTCGGTTGCCGGTTTTTTGGTTTAAATAAAAAACTGGACCGAAATGGAAGTGACCGAACCGAAAATTAACCGAGGCGGTCCGGTCGTCGGTTGATCAATTTACCAATTTTTTGTTTCTGCCGGTTTTCGGTCAAAACCGAAAATAAACTGAAAAACCGAGCAGAACCGAAAATAATACAACTCACCTCACACACTCTCTCTCTCACTTTCTGAAACCTAATTTCAGAATCACGCCACTCTCTCTCTCAGTTTCTCTGTATTCGTAAGTGAAAATCGGAAGTGGTTGACTGATGATTTCGACGCCGACGAACCATTGGCCCTCGACGGCGTAGCTTTGGCGGCCTCCACTCCATCTCCTGAAGCTTCAGCGTCCTCCACTCCATCTCCCGAAGCTTCGTCGCCGTCTTCCATCTCCTGAAGCTTCGACGCCGGCTCCATCTCCGAAGCTGCGACGCCGACGACGCCTCAGCCCTCGACGGTGGACTATTGTTGGTAGGTAGGTACCCTTAGTCTCTACTTCCAGCTTCAATTCCTCTTCGCAGCCCTCTAATCATCCTTTGCCTTGGCTCGATTTCAGATTCGAAGGATTCTAGTTTGGCAGCCCTATAATTCATCCTTTGGCTGGGTTTCAGATTCGAAGGCTTCCACCCTTCTTTCTGCTCATCTCTTCTGCTGTTCTTTGATTCAGTAGGCATTTCCTCTCCTTAAAGGTTGGTACCTTTACTTACTAGTTAATACTGCCTCTGCTTCCAGCTTCAAGTTGGAGATTATAAACTCATAATTACTAGTTAATTAATACTGCCTCTACTTGCAGATTATTGTTATGTTTATGTATGTTGTTGGGGCCTAGGAAGGAGGGTGGTCTTGTTATCTTGCATTCCACCCTATGAATATTGAAATCCAGCCGGCTCCAAGTCTATTTCCTACTGTTGATAACTTCATTACCTAGATGGAATTAGAACCCATGTTTTTTCTAGGATGTGGACAAGTCTATGGTGGAAAGGAATTAGAACCCTAGAAGTTCTCACTGCTTGTTTTCATTAAATATGTTATTTGAGCTTTGTTGTACTCACACATATGAGTTTTGTATTGTCATTGTTATCTTTAGGTATTGAACGGATAGACTCGAAGGTGGGGTAGCTCACTCGAAGTCTGGAGTAGCTCACTTGAAGTAGCTCATCATTTCTCTCTGCTCACTCGAAGACTCGTAGTAACTCTTTCGAAATGTTAGGCCAAGTGAAAATCAATTCTTATTACTCCTATTGTAATTAGAATGAAAATGACATAAAATTAAAGTTTCTATTTTTTCTTATACATTTGTTTGTTTATTTAGATAATGTATATATCTGATTTGATTTATTTTAATTTGCTTTGTACCATAAAACAAAACAAAACAAACAGAGGGATGAAAATGTGATTTGTGAATTCAGAAAGAAAGTTGTTATAAATGAAATGGACGATTGAATTCAGAAAGATCGGTTCTCGGTCACGGTTCGGCTCTGGACCGAAACCGGCCGGCTCGGGTCGGCTAAAAAATTGAGTAAAATCGGTTCGGTCGCCGGTCCCATGTTTGACAGAATTTCGGTCTCGGTCAACCGAAAATTCGGTCCGGTTTTTGACCAAACCGAGCCGACTGCCAGCAAGCCATATGCCTGGCCCAACAGCCTAAGATCAACTTCCTTGAGTGGCCCTTGGTCGCTACCATCTTCCGTAGCCTCTTCAACCAGCCATCTCTCCCCTCCTAGCGACGATGAATTAAATGGTGGGGCGCGAAGAGTGATATACCACAATCGGATAATTTTATCATCACGAAGGCGGAAATAAATTCGCAATGGCGGTCAATGTGGCCAATGCGGCGAAAGATAAAACATAAATTAGGCAGTCGTTCGTAACAAAATTTTTCCATCATCAGCTCACCCCTAGGATTCTTAATCTTCTTTTCCTTTTTGATAAGTTCACGAATATCTAGCGAGCACGGAATCTCATAATCGAACCTTCTGTGGTGATTGCAGCTCATTCATCATAGGATATGAACTCGCCAATGAAATTACCGAGAACCTTCGCTTTCGTCTCTAAAAAGAAGCCACTACACAGGTTGGAGACCTGAACCAAAAAGTTGGCATATACTGGGCCCTCCTTCGTAGGCGATTCACCCGGTTCCAGTTCCCGAAATATCAACACGTCAAAGGTCCAAGGACCCCGATCAGCAACCAAGCATAAGTCCTTCCCGTGGAAGAAACGGAAGAGGATCAAACCATCACCGAGGTCTTGGACCTGAAGCCCTCTTCCCGTTTGCCAAATCGTAGCCATATGATTTTTCATGACATTGAAGTTATAAGATTTGTTCATCAAAAAGAAGCCAGCAAGACAATTTTCATAGATCCAAGGTGGTGGTTCAGCTTCCTCTTCTTCTGGTAAAATCAGCTCTTCATCATGCATGCATAGCGAGATTCCGAAGTGCTTCCAGCTCTCGCTCCATAGCTGCATCAGGGTTGTCCGACATCGGTACCCGCGACGAAGGAGTATGGAATCGCGTTTGAAGAAGAACCTTCAACCCTAGCCCTAGCAGCACCATCACGTTACTAACGATAACCTGTACGAGCCTCGTAACTGATTAGAGACACAGATCAGAAATAAGCAGGGAAGGCCGGAGTTTCAAAGCGCCTTCAAAAAGCTCACAACGGCGACTGGACGAGGATGTCGGCGGCTTGAAAACCTTAGCACGTAAAACCCTCAAGAGGGGTAAAAGCTCTCAATTGAGAGAATTAGTAGAAATTTGCATTTGATTTTTTATTCTAATAATGAAAATAGCATGCCAATTGCATAGAAAAGACTAAAAATAGTTCATAAAAACGTGTTAGGATAAACAAAGGTCATGTTTGGTTTCTGTGATTTGGAGGTGTGTTTTGGATGAATACACTATTTCATCCAAAACCTTCGTTTTTTCGGAAATACAAATGCACAAAACAGCTTATTTGGGTCAAAAAAATGAGTGATTTCAAAACTCAGCTTTTAGTTGAGTTTTGGGTGATTTGATAATGAGTGAATTGAAGGATTTGTACAATTACCTTTCTATCCAACTACTAATTCAGAAATTACAATCTATGCCACTATTTTAGTTCAACTTTCTAATCACTCTCACCAACTTAAGCCTAGGAACAATGGGGGTTTGTGTTATAGGACTATATATTATTATGGTTTGTAGACATCTTTTTGAGAGCAGGTAGTGCTAGACAACTCATATTTTGGAATTCCACAATTCCGTAGATAGGAATTTGAATATGCAGAAGTAGTGTAGCTTGTGTAAGCATGAAATGTTATCTTTGGATTAGTATTATTCTAGTTTGATGTTTGCTCGTAATTTGAAGGATTATTGAACCATAAATTGTTGTCCTTGGTAACGCTTGCATTAAAACAAACATGTCTCTTACAACAACAATGACTTGGCCACAATCTGCTATTACAAAATTACTGCATACAAATATCGTAAAAATACCAAAACTCTTCCGTTCAAATATGGCCAACATAATAATAAGGATAAGATGGTAATTTAGCTTCATTTTAAGACCCCACTCCCAAATCCCAAACTGATTCATAGCAACTTCCAAACAAATGTTTTAAGTAAAAAAGTGTAATCACAAAACAGTTTTTCTAAAACCACAATATTGTTCAAATACACTATTTCCAAATCACAGAAACCAAACGACTCGAAAGATAAAAACCAATTTTACATGAGAGTAGTCCTCCTTATGCAACAATAACTCGAGCTATCACTTATATAGGGGTTGTTTGGTAAGGGTGCTATTGAACTCAATAGCACCCAATAACATGATATTTACCAATAGCCTAGTTTTTCTTGTCACCATTAGTAGCTAATGGGTGATAAGTTAGGGGGAGTTTGAAATCATCCTCAATAAGAGGATTTCTCAAAGCTAAGAGGATATTGGATTTTGTGGATAAATTTTCCCCTGCTTACTTTCTCTTATTACATGCAATTATTAATGATTGTCCTTTACCTCTTTCCTCAGTCCTTTACCTCTTTCCTCAGTCCTTTACGATGGTAAGCTTCTTTGATTTATTTTCCAATTTGTAATGATGTTCAGTCCTCATCCCCTTTCTCACTTCTCCATTTTTTCCTTCAATGCAAAACCCATGAATCTATGCGAGTCTTCCATTGCTGGGTTGAAGGTCACAGAGTAGTTCATCGCAACGGAAGAGAGGTCGTCAATGGATGCCTCAACCTCATCGATTCGGTACTTCCTCCTCCTCCTCCTCCTTCGCTCGCTTTCTCACTTCTAGACCGAGTTTTTGAAATATGTAAATATCTATGTGGCCTCAGTTTAACTGTAGTGATCTAGTGATGGGTAAAAAGAATTACCTTTTGTGGGATTTTGGCTTTTGAATTTTCCATCTTTGTTAGGAATAATGATGCATTTGTTTAATCTTCTTGTAGGCTACAGTGGCCGATCTACAGGATGAAATTCATAAGAGAAGTAAGTAGCTCTAGGGATTCGTTGTAGAACTCAGTATCATGTTTCCTTTACCTACTTCTATGTACTTTCCCTTTCTTTGTTCGAGGTTGAATTGCTTCTTACTTAGCTCTGCCATGCTTATTGTCCACTTGTTAACCTTTGATTTCTGAATATGAATTCGATGCTAATCTGTTTGAGGGTTCGATGTCATAGCCCTAATCTGGTTTGGATTGCAGTTTTTAAGTCTTTCTTAATTTTAAGTCTATTAACAAGTTACTCGTTCATGCTCAAGGGTCTCATAGCAGTGGTTCCAACAGCCATAAACCGTAATTGCAGCATTCTCTTCATCTTCAGTCTGTCATTAACATTTGATACAACCAACCCTTATGTTTGGTTTGCCCTTCTTCATACAGCTAAAACTTTCTATCCTATGTAGTATTGGTGCTTCCACTACTTCAAACGCATCATGGAGACATTTTTCGTTTCATCGTTTAAGCCACGCCACATCGCCCTTGTCCAATGTGTTCTAAAACTTTGCTCTGCCAAATCTCGAAGTTTTTACTGCCACGTCCTGCTGAGCAACCTTAGAAGTTCTGGTTCGAGTGGAGGTTATCACATTCCCCGCGAGTTTCTTTTCAACATCGTTACATGTGCTCACTTTCTGTGTACTTGAAGAGGGGCCTTGGACCTAATGATGTTGGGGAACTATACAAGAAGGTGCATGCTGCTATCCGGGTTGACCCAACACCTAAGAAGAAGACAAGCCAGTTGCAAATGAGCACAATAGGTACTTGTATATTTCTTCAGCTTAGCCATAGTTTGATTTTTACAGGTTGCTAAACAAAGAGCTTAGAAACACCAAACTGACGTGGATTGTTATTACTTGTAGGCACAACCCAAGAGGCTGACTTATGAGGAAAGGAGAGCCAAGTTGATCGAGAAGCTGAATACTCTGAACTCGGTTGTTGGTCATGATGACTCTCCCGATGAGTAGAGATTCAGTTTTTGTTGAGACTTGGGGAGTTTTGTCAAAGGATGTTTAGTTTTTTTGTTTGAGGAGTCTACTCCTTGATTTTTTTGCGATATTTTATTAAAATTAATTTATGTTCTGTAATGCTGAATGATTTGCTGTCTAATTTCAACAGGTCATTTTCTGATTTTGATCTCGATTCAAAATCGTCACAGGCCATTTCCTTGTACACCACTCAATGCTGACTTTAATAGGTGATAAACTCCTAACTTTAAACTTTCACAGTGCTTCTTATCTATTGTTCTTCTTACTTTTGGCTAACACAATGGACCATTTCTTCTTGCTTCCGACTTCGACAAGCAACAAGATCGAACTTCTAACTTTTATAAGCGACGAGCGACGGACAACACACTCTTTTGGTTTGAAACTCCAATCATGACAAGCAACATACGATTAGCACTTTCGCTTTGATCTTGAGGTGATATGCTTCTTTGATGTATACTTCAATATTTCTAAAAAACTTCAATATGCAGTCATTAACTCATATGTTTATATATTGCAGAAGGCGATTACTTAACGAAGTCGTACTCGAGGTTTCCTTTAAGCGAATAACACACTTTTTGCCCTTTTGCCGAACTGAATTTGTGCCTCTGGGATCATATATTGACCAGCTCACATCTTTTAAATGGTAGGCTACTATCGTTCTTTTTATTTCCTTTTATTCTTCTTGCTTTTTCAACATGCTTTGATTCACTTCAAACCTTGGCGGACGATCTCTTTGTTACTGACTTCCAAGCTTCGCAACAACAAGCTATCTGCTGCTGATTTCGAAACTTCGACAAGCAACGAGATCGAATCTCCTTTTTTCGACAAGCAACGATTAGTGAACGACTCGCTCTTTTGTTTGAACCTCCAACTTCGGCCAGTGACGGACTTGCTTTTTTGCTTTGAGCTTCCAACTTCGACAAGCTACTGGATTGAACCTCCCATTTCAACAAGCAAATACGAATAGCTCTTTCCTATAATATTCCCACTTCTACAAGCAACGGGCGACTTGTACTCTTCCTCTGAACCTTAGGTAGACGGGATGCTGACACTTGGTCACATGATTTTTTCATGCTTTTTGAACTTAGCCAGATGGGGTTGTCTTGTCCTTCTTTCTCATTGCCTCGTTACAATATATTTCTTCTTCAAATTTTATGTGGAGATGGAAAGCATGCCTTGATAGTTATTGCATTCGGCCAGGTACTTTCCAACTTTTTGAGATTTGCATGACGTTGGGAATTAGAATTTTGTAGCAAATTTTAAAAAATATGTACTGTCAGTAGCCAAATGCGTAAAAATGTCCAGAAATAGCACAATCTGACTGGCAGCCAGCGCTGCGCCAGCCAGATAGCGCTGGCCACCCAGCCAGCGCAGCGCTACCCAGCAGGCGCAGTGCTGGCTGCCTAATCAGATTACCTACCGTCAAATCTCCGTTAGGGTTTCCTCAAACCCAGCCAGCAATGCGCTGGCTAGGTGGCGCAGCGCTGCCTGGGACTGAAGAAACCCCTAAGGCCTCAATTTTCAGTATAAATACCCCTCTATGATGCAGTTTTGGACCACTCACTCCCTTGCCCTAAACTTAGAATTTGAAGAAGGCAGGTCGTCACCAAGCTTAGAATATGTCGTTCTTCAACTCTGGCTCTAGGTCTCGAAAAGGTAAGCGTAAGTGAAATTCTTTTGGGGGTGCTTTGTACTTATCTCATTTTTGCGTTTAACGCATTAATCTTGTGTACTGTTGTTCTGTAGTGACAGATACTGAGAGGGTAATGCACAAGTTGAAGAAGCCGGTGGAGGGGGAAACTTGTTCGTTTATGAGGCCAGTGTGGTTAACTGCTGGTGTGACTTAAGGGCGACTAGATCCGTTCGACCGAGTGATTGGAACGCTAATTTTGGTGCCCTCGTGAGAGAGAGGTAAAAAAGGGTTCGAATTTAATTTATTCATTTTCCTAGTTATCAAAATCCTCTACGTTTGATTTCTGATCTGTAGGAGAAGGGGTGTGGTTATTATGAAAAACTGGAGGTGCGGGAGGCCGTGGATGCTGCTTTTTAAGGGAAGGACCAAATCATTCGGCGAAAGGACGAACTACTTGTTCGAGCGAATAGGGAGAAGGATGACATGTTGAGGAGAAGGACAACATTATTCGAGAACTGATGGAAGAAATTTCATGGTTGCACGTTTCAATCAATGGTTGCTCAGGGAAGGGCCTCCCCCACCACCACCGGACCTTGTCCTTACAGTTGACATCCATTTGGGCCTAGTGTGTTTTTTTTATTTCTGTTGTTGTTGTTGCTGTTGTTGTTGTTGTTGCTGTTGTTGTTGTTGTTGTCGTCGTTGTTGTTGTTGTCGTTGTTCGCGTCATTATAAAAAGTTAATAAAATGACTGGGTTGTAGTTGCAGCCTTTCTTCATTGTGTTGTCAAATTTCATTTATTGTTATGACATAGTTGCAGTCTTTCTCAGTTGAAGGATTGACTAAAAAAAGTAACTTATAGTACAACTACAAAAATTAGGTTACATTGAAACTGAAACATGAAATTGACAACCACACATTTAAAATACGTATTAACCAAACACAAATACCAAAACCCATAATCTAAAACATTTCATAGTGCAATTAACCGTTCCTTGTAGGTTTGGATTTCTCTGCTTCGCCTCGCACTCGCACTCCTCCTATTGTCCCTCTTCATGGCAGTAACTGCAGTGAGGCTCAATATCTTCAACCCAATCCATCTCGTGCGTATGCGGAGAATGTCGTGGTCGCCCCATCTCCCTGACCCTTCATGGGTCAGGCATCAACTTAGGCCCTCCATGAGGCACCCAGTCGTCTTTCGAGCCGATAGGGAGGAAACTCCGTCCGTATATTTGTTTTACTGTTTCCACCCTGTAATGGTCGTTGGGGTAGTATAAGGGATCTTGATTGGCGGCGTTTTCATGCGGCCACAGCATGGAACAAGGGCATCTTCCACTGTTGGAACTTGCCGCAGGAGGCAATGACCGTCCCCCTCCTCGATAGTCCAAGCGAACTTCTTGCCTATTGTTTTCCTTCCCGTTGCTGCGATTTATCGCCGTCTGTATTTCGAAATGCCCGTTCGTAATCGAATTGCCTCACTGTGTGGGAAGTGGCCTTATTCACTCTTTTCTGCAGGCGTTAAGACACTTCTTCGTCCAGATGTCACCGGCCGCTGTTCTTCTCGAACCCTCTTTCTCGATCTTTCAAAATCGTTTGCGCCTGTAGAAAGTGGATTCCACCAAAGCTGCAACAGGGAGAGCCCGGATTGACTTGAATGTCCCATTCACGCTCTCCGCCATGTTTGAGTAATTGGTTCATGTGCCCCTCGTGTTGAGCGTCTACGGCTCTTGACCAAAATATTGTTCTTTTAAGCGCCCATTTTTTATTTACGGGGCGTCCCTTGCGAATCTTGTTTCCCCCCTTTGGAACTTTCTGAAGGACCGGCGTTTAGCTGAGGTAAAAAAGAATGGATTACAAATGTATACGTGAAATTGTTAAGTACTTGGTGGGGTATGGTACTGCCCAAATTCATAAGGCGGTTTTTCTTTTTGGGTTCTTGGCGGCTTTTTTGTAATTGCTTACATAGGGTCGGCGCACATCGCCAATGTCATCCAAATTGGATTTTCTCCATTGCCCCTCCCGATGCCACATGTCGGTGGATATGACACAACTCCGCGTCTCTGTTTCATCGTGTTTTATGCAATCAAAGAACCATTCCAAGTCTCCTTGCTCCAACATCCACGATTGGAAAGCCCACGTGAAGATGTCTTTTTACCATGAACGAACTAGCCATGAGTAGTGTTGCTTGTATTTTCCCGGGCATGAAGTTTCCGTCGACGATGAGCCAGGGGACAATGTTTGAAAACCTTCAATGGCGGGGCAAAACTCCAAAACACACGGTCGAATTGGAGAATGTATCTCATAACCGTTGTCCATTCTTTCGTGCGAATTTCAACTTCCGTCCCATAGTTCCGATCTGTATTGCTTCATTGGGAGGTAATCGTTGTATTTTCCTCCAATTACCATATATCCGCTCCATGGGCGTGTTTGGTTCCTGCCTTTTGTACGAAATTTGTCGCTTACATAGTATGTATTCTGTTGAAGAAGGTTGATCGAATATGGGGGGTGCCGGACAAAGGGCGTGATGATCGGCTTTGACATCACTCCAGCTGGGTCGGGGCTGATGTTGTTCTGACTGCCCAAACACGTATGGGCCGGATTGAATTGTTTTACCGTCCAATCGCTTCCCTCTGTAGTTAGCCTTATCTCCAGGGCATCCATTGCGTTATATCCTGACATCGTTGCTCAAGCAAACCATTTGCTAGAGTGTCGTGATAAATGCGGTTTTCCTGAGTGCTATTACTTCAGACTGTTTGAGCCACAAGTTGCTTTCGAATTTTGCCCAACCCCAAACCTGGCCCATCAATGTGCCACCGTGGAAATTATGAATGCCGTACTTATTGTTGTTTGTGTCATTAGGCACCGATATGTTGGTAAATGTGTGAAAGGCTTGGGGGGTATATTTCTCTCGGTGGTTGCGATTCACAAAGGGTTGAGTTTGAATGTCTGGCCAGGACCCTGTGCGGGGTCCTGCTCCGAGTTGACGTCGTTTTCTTGAGTCTCCTTTTTATTCATTTCCTAAGTGCGTTACCGTACTTTGTTCCCTTCTATCGCCCCGGTATTGTGTGTGATTGCTCTGACTGCCCCACTATAACCGGACTCGCCCCCTCGCCCTAAATATGGTCTCCCGGCCCCGGGTCCAGGTGGTCAAACTCAAAGTAAGCTCTGCCCGGGGGACCCCCATTGGGTTGCCATGATGTTTTGATAACCTCAACCCCAGAAAAGTCTTAAAAATGGGGGTTTTGTCCACTTTTGGGGCTTTCCCCAAAAAAAAGGACCGATACTGACAGTCCGCAACACCGCCCAAGATCCTACCCCCCCTTTCGCAAAAAAACACGGACATGCCTGTTTAGTGAAGGTTGCCCGTCATTTTGAGGGGAAAAAAATTTCCCCCCCTGTAGCACCCCCCCCGTGTTGGCCGTGTACTATTTCGCCACCCCTCGGAGCCAAAACCGAAATTCATTTTCTATGGTTAAAGATTTTTAGAGTTGTAGTAGGTTTCGATAGTTCGGAAGATTTTGTCAAAATTTTTATGGATCAGCCTCTAATAATGAAAGGGGAAAACAGAATCAGTTAGGGATCCGAATTGCAGAACAACCCCCAATTTTTTTTACGCGTGATGTCAATTATACTTCAAATTATTGTGTCGTCCATAAGTGGGACTTAATGAGGAGCTGCGCTTTTTTTCACGTGGGTTGGAATTATTTTTTGGGGAACAGAATTTTGCTGATCCCCCATTTTTGGGTGTTGTCAACTCATAAGTGAAATGTGTGATCAATTAATGTTGCATTTTAGGGTGTTGTGATCTCAAAGAAAATGTTTGTCAATTTAAGTAAACCCCATAAAAAAAACGTCACTATGAAGCCCTTGAAATACAAATACAATGAAATATTCAAAGATATATAATACTCAGCCCCCCCCCACCGCCCCCCCCCCTCCCGACCCCCAATGTCGACCCCTACCTCCGCCCCCTCCCCGCCCCCCCCCTCCAATGTGCCCCCCCTCGGGCCCCCCAGTAGCGCACACCTTGGTGTCTGCCTCACCCCATCGATGCCCCCGCGGGGGTGGGTTCTCATATCGAAAGATGCCTCTATGTCACACGGGGGGTGTGACTATGGCCCGGAGGGGGTACGATGAGGAAGGACCCATGGCCCCGGGTGGGGGGGGTAAATGTTACCCCCAGTGGGGCTGAGGATGGGGTATGGCGGGGGGCGGGCCGATCTGTTGTAACCCCGTGCTGTGTGTAGTCCCGGGGGTTTAGCCCCCCCCCCCTAAAACGAAGCGCGTCCCCTGTGTGTCGAATGGATAGTGGTCAGAGTATGGGTTGGTGGTGAGTGGATCCCACTAGGCAATGTCGGCCCCCACAACGCGGGACGGGGGGACTCAAATGGTGGGGGACTCTACGGTAGAAGGAATCCGGCGGCTGGCGGGCCGGGACTGGGTAGTCGATGTCGTGGATGGGGGCCCCCCGGGGGGGCCCTCCTGACTCAGAGCCCCTTTGGACCCCCTGAAGCAAATCATTGCCCCCAGTGTAGCATGCATTCCTGCTGCTCCTGAGGGTGTATGTGACTGGCCAAAGTCACGTATAGCCTCTCCTGCCATCAAGCACAAAACAAAATTAAAGGTTAAACAGAATTGAAGAGTTGTAATAATTATGAAGAATACGTCCAAAACTGGTCCAGGGCTCCTCGGCGAAAAACTTACGTCTAGTGATGCTGATACCGGTTGATTCGCGGGAAAGGGTGGACTCCCTCTCCCGCCCCCACCCCCGGGCCCCAGGCGATGTGTCAAAAAAGAGTGGACCACAAGTCTCGATATCCAGCAATCTAGCTACCCCCCAGTACGATGCCATCCACGTTGTCAGCTCCAGGTACTGATGCCCCCCCCACAGGCGATCCCCGTAGGGAAGGGGGGGCCCCCCCAAACTGCCCCAGCACTTACAGGCTTCCACATAGCCTGAAGAAGCAGAAAGCGGGCGACGACGCGATGGATGGGGAAAGCCCCCGGGTTAATGCTACGGTCCCCCGAGTAGGGACACCCCCCCTTTTTTTTAAAAAAAATGTGAAAATTAGAAATAAAACCCAAAAATAAAAAGGGAAAAAAAACATCTTTTGTTAGAATAAATCCAGAATGGGGCCCCCTCGTCAAACAGCTGGCGGTACCCCCCAAAAAGGATGCATTGGTTTCGGTGATCCCCTTCTTTCCAGCTACAAATGGGAATGCCCCCGTCTTCATACAACTTGAAAAGGGAAAAAAACCATGAAAAGGAAAAAAAAAAAATCGTACCCCCAACCCGTCATACGGGAATGGGGGAGTGCGTCGGTGCAAAACGTGACCTTTTTGGGACTCGAGGCATGGACTAAATCTCTCCAGGCCCCCCCCTGAACCATTGCCATCCAAAAACCCCAATGTCACCTACGGGGTCGCGGACTTTGCTCTCTATGGGGGAAAAAACCCGGCCAAGCCCCTATATGCCTAAAAGGGGGGGCAGCCCCCAAGCGTATCGCCTATCTGGTAGTCCGAGCATGGAAGGAAGAAAAAGGGGGGCGGTGCCCCGACCGTCAGCAAAGATGCGCCGCCGAAAAGTCCGAATGTTGCGCGGAAGGCGCCGATAGATCCTGGTCGGCGCCCCCCTGATGGTGCAAAGTGGTTACGAAACCACGACATCTTCACTTCCCGCAGAGGGGTCAGGGTAGATGGTTTTTCCCTGAAGCTGCTCAACTAATTGAGTCGAATCCCATGGAATGCGCCCCTGCGACTCAAAAAACACCCATCATGCTCAGCATGAGAAAGTACATGTCCTCGGTGTTATGGTTGCCCCCCGTGGTACAAGTGAAAAGTGTCGTCTGGGAGCCATCTCCCCCCAATGCGGTGATCGCTCAGAAAAGGGGTAAAACCCAAGCAGTCACGAATGCCCTTGACCTATGGGGGAAAAGGTTTCTCGAACTGGGGTCGTACTTCAGATCTTTTTGAGAACGAAAAAAAACGTCATTGTGGGCCTAATATTGGGGGAAAAGATTAACAAAATTAATAAATAGTACTCAATTTTAGTGCACCCAAAAAATTTTAAAAAGAAATTAACATTCACTTTAAATTTAAAATTCAAAAAAACAACATTTACATATAAAAACTTTTACAAAAATACATTTCAAATTAAAGAATTTTTCAATTATTACTATATAGCAATAGAATTAGGACTTACTTATTTAAAATTTATCAATTAGTATTTAATTATTAATATTGGTACTACTAATTATTTGTATAATTAAAAACTATTTAAATTTTTTAATTAAATTACTTTTTTTTGGTTTATTTTTAACTTTTTTAACGTAACTTATTTATAATTTTGGAAAAATATATTCTTAATAATTACTTTTTAAAAAATTTCTAAGTACATATGTTCGTACTAATTAATATTAAGTCAACTAGTATTAATTTGTTTTTAAAACCTAAATTACAATAAAATTTTTAAATTTGCTCCTAATTGTATTTGATCCTAATATAAAAAAAATTTTTTAAATATTTAATACAATTATGTTCGCTCAAATTTGATCCTAATATTAAAATAAGAATTAAATTTTATGAAAATTTTATTCAAATAAATGCAATTTTCAAACAAAATCCTTGTAAAAAAAAAAATAACATTTCAAATGTCCAAAACCTGAGCTTCAAAAATTCCCGGCCGTCGTGCGGTCGCATCACCCAAAAATCGAGGGCCCCTCGGGATACCACTTCGTCCCCCAAGGGACCTCTAAAATGTAATCCCCCTACAATTTAATTTCCCCCCGCAAGTTAAATAAATAAAATCTTTTTAAAAACAATTTAATTACCTTAAAAAATTTTTAGCAGATACCTTTTTTGGGAGGGGGTTAGGCCTTTTCAAAAAAAAAATTTTCGCCGGACAATTGCTATGAAATAAAAAAAATACGTCATTCGTACAAAATACTAAAAAAAATTTTTGACAAAACAAAAACTATCAAAAAAACCCCTTGAGAGAATTTTGTTTTGAAATATGAGAGGAGGGGAATGGTATGGGGGGGTAGGGGGTATTTATACCAAAAAAAAAAAGGTTAATGACCCCGGTAGCGTGCGCCACCCCGCCAGCGCAGCGGTGGGATCAATACTACGTTAGTTAACAGATACATTGTAAGGTATGGCCACAGGCGCAGGGGTTTTTAAAAGGGGCAAACTACTGGCACCAGCCTGCGCGTCTGGTGGCGCGCGCATTTGGCTGGGCGCGCTGGTGCCAGTCAGATTGTGCTTATTTTGGAATTTTTTTTGCATTTAGCTATGACGGTACATATTTTTTTTATTGTGTACAAAATTCCCTTCCCCCCCCAAAATACAATCCCCTAAAAAACATTAAATTTGTAAAAAAAAAAAAAAACATTAAAATGGTATTGAAATTTTTTCCATCCAATACTAGGGAAAGACTCAACTAATCAATTTTAAATAAATAATAATAAAATATTAGAATGAAATAAAAAAAAGTAAAAATAAGTAAAAATAAATAAAATAACCCCCCCCCGCCTCTGTTTGGGGGTCCGTCCGCCTTCCCGGAACGAACCAAGGCCCCGACTTTCCCCCTTTTTTTTTTTTGGGGACCTGCGAAGAAGAAGAATTATCCCCCCCGCCACTTTTACGTCTTGACTGGGTCTTTTTTTTTGTCTTAGGTTGCTTGCATAATTGCATTACCCCAAAACTTTCAGGATTAGTCATCTTTTCCCTTCCGTGGTGGTTAGTCTTCCCTTATCTTTCTAGCGTAGTTTGCTTCCGGGGGCAGACCCCCCTTTTTCTGCTCGTGTACTGCGGGTTGTTGATACTCCCCAAACTGCTCGAGTTTACGCCCCGAAATTGGAACAAAGAAAAGCACAAAACTACTACTGCTTAACTTTATTTTGTTATTATTCAAATGATGGGTTGAAATTTGAAGTAAAAGGGGAAAATGTTTTTATATAGGTCCATATAGAAACCCTTTTGAAAAATTACGATATGTTTTTTTTTATAAACTCCATTGAAATTGGGGGCCCTAAATTTTATACTAGTTTTTATTTTATTTTTGAAGATAATAGTAGAAAGCTCTGATCGAAGAAACCCCCCTTTTGGCAAGCTGCCTCAAGTTTTTTTCGAGGGTAACTGAAGATTTTTGGTTTAAAATATTGTTAGCTTGGTTCTCAATTAAACCCCAAAAGTGCCCCCAATAATTAGATTAGGTTTATGAATTGTTTTTTTTCGTATCAGTAATCTGTTTTGCATTTGAATTTATGGTTCTTGATCGAACTTGGATAGGGGAATAGAGGGGCCCCTGTACTAAATGTTTTGCTATAGGAGAAATAATGGGGGAAAATTTTCTGAAAGAAGCTAAATTTGGAAAAAAATTTTTTTTCCCCAGTAAAAAAAAGCTTTTGTATTAATAAAAAGATATGAGCCCCCCCAATCAGCAAAAAGGGGAATTTTGGGGGAGTCTGTGCAAATTTCGCACACCAGGACGGAGGAAGGTAGGACGAGTCGGGCGCAATAATTGGCCTGGCGAATGATTATTCTTCCCGGCCCCCGGGAAGGGGGGAGGAAAGGTAAGGGTTTTTGCGGGTTGGGCCCCGTTCGAGGAAATATGGGGGGAGAGGCCCCTGTTGCAGCGGCGGGAAGGTCATTTTTTTTTATTATTTATTTGATTTTTTTTATTTTTATTTTAAAAAAATTTTTTTTATTTTTTATGTTGGCTTAGAAATTGAGTCATCTTCCACGTCAACTTTTGGGGAAAATATTTTATTACCTTTTGGTGATTTATAGTGGGTCCCCTTAGTTTTGTTATTAAAATCTAAAGGGCCAAAAATGTAAAAGTTTCCCCCAAGGGACTAGTCATCCGGGGGGGGGTCGCTGCCCGATAGAGTTATGGAGAGCTTTTTTGACGTTCCATAACAGTACGTGCCCCCCACCAATCAATCTCAACATTTGCGCCCCATTGTAGCCCGTCAATGCCCCGTCAAAAGCCCCCCTTGAAAAATCCCCCCCCAACCGAACGGGTTAGAATCAAGTTTGGGTGATAGAGTGTTTTGGGAAAGGCACTTTGAGAGTTTTTTTAGGTTGGGCGTTCGAGTTTGTGGGGGGGTTGAATTGCAATTGAGTAACGGTGCGGTTTTTGATACACCCCCCTGTATGTGTTCACGTCGTGATCAAAAAAAAGCGGTATTGGTGGTAAGGGCCCCTGTGCTTGAAAGAAAGAATTCATGAATGTCCCCAGAAATTTGTACAGGGCCCCTGTTTTTAGGATAACGTCGTGTAGTGCTCTGACATAAAACGGGGTTTTAGGGTTTTCCCACTTTTCCCTTCTTTCTCTTTCCCAAAATTTTATTTTGACAAACCAAACTTCGCTCGAATTTTTAAGTTTGTTTCCCGGAGTACGGTTGTCCGATCGATGTCTTTTTTTCCCCGTGTGTTGTGGGGGCGGAGGGAAGAGATCGCACCCCCAGTTTTGGGGGGAAATTTCGGGTAGGCTGCAGTCGGTCAGGGAGGAAGGCTTCGGTTTAGAGTTGTGAGTTTGGTGGTTCGGGTTCCGGGGCCCCCTTTTGGCCCCGTCTTCTTGCCAGGTGGGGGTTTTTGCGTACGAAGGAGATTTGGTCGGGGTGAGGATTTCAATTTACTTAGAGAAAAGTAGGTTTTGCATGAATTGGAAGAGAGTAAAAAAGGGAAAAATTGTTCGGTGCTTGCTATGTGTTGTGATGATTTTTGATGATCGATGATTGTTTGTTTTGTTATTTGGTGAATTGATTAACAAGGTTGGGGTTTTTTTCTATGTGATGTGATTGGGGGAAAAATGAACAATGATGATTAAGATAAACTAGTAATGAGTGTAGGGGGTTGGGTTAATTCTGTTGTGCATCTTGTTTGGATTTTAATTTGTGGTTGCAGGAGGGTGGCCTGCCAATGTGGGGTCGCCCCCAAAAAACGAAAAGGGATGGTGCCCCAATGTGGGGTGTCCTGAAGGAAGTACAGGAGGGTAAAACCCACGACTATGACATGGCTTCCCCTGTCTTGCGGTGGGGGTGGCCCCGGGGGTATAGCCCTTTTTCCCTTAAACTGTTTGTGGTGGGAGGTGTTAATGGCTTGTGTTGTGTTTATGTGTGATGTGGGGTTTGATGAGCTATGTGTGTATTGTGATGGAGGGTGGAATGAGTGCAAGTGGTATAGGGGGGATATGGTTAAGATGCGATCGGGGATGTTTGGGGGGGAATTTTTGTGAATCTTGATGGTCGGAGTGAAAGCAAGGTTGTGTGTGATATAATTTGGTTGTATATGAAATAAAGAATTTGAAAAGGGAACGTTCCCCAAGGATATGTGATTTTGTTGGTCTACGTTGGTGATACCTTGGTTGGAACTGGGATTAGTAAGATCAGGGGTCTTAGTGATCATTGGTGGTACCCCGGTTAGTGCTACCCCTGGGGAGAGTGTTTTTTTCCATGGGATTTTTGGTCCGTTGAAGATGCGTCTTGGACCCCCCGGAAGAGTGGGGGCGGGTTGGTCCCGGGGGGGTAGGGGGGAACAAACCTTTTGGCGCCCTTTTAATCATATAGGAATTTTTTGTGCGTAAAATTTTGTGGCTTTTGTTTTTCATGAGGTTAAGTTGGGTGGTGATTGTTTTGATTGTGGTGCCATTTCTGTTATTTTGTTGTATGGATGATCCAATTGAATGTCGATTGTGGGCATGAAGAACTTTTTTTGATGGTTTGTTTTCCAGTGCGGGTATCTTATGTTGAATTTGTAAACGTTTCTTCGGTTGAGGAAGTGCTGTTGGTCACCTAGTAGCATGTTGGATTAAAAAATGGTGGGTGTGTAGATCCCCCGTTGTTTGTGTGTGGAGTTGGGATCGCCCAGGCAGTTGGCCCATAGGGGGAACCAGGGGGGTTATTGTTTATTAGGAAGCTGACCCCCCCCCCCCAAAATTCTCTTTCAGGTGCTCGTGGCTAGTGCTAGGGGTTTTTGGGAGGCATTGATGTTAGTTGAGAGTTATCTGTTGGAAAACCTGAGGTGAAGATCGGACTTGCTTGGAGTTACCCCCTACGATTTTGTATTTGGGTTGGGAAATTTTGTAAAAAATTAGGTTGGTTTTGGTTTTTTTTTTCGGTTATGTTGGATTTTTAGGTGGTTTTAGATTGGAGGCCTCCATTTGTGGGATTTTTTAAGAGAATTTTTTTTTTTTTTTATCGTTTCATTTTTTTTAAACCGTGCTTAGTGCGCTCGAACGCTTCAACCTGGGTAACCTGGGCTGTTGGGAAGGTTTACAAATGTATC
>JAVBHU010000127.1:0-38376 GCA_034768395.1 Linum lewisii | reverse complement strand
AAGGATGTTGCTTAGCAGCGGCGAAGGAAATTCTTTCTTAATCTAGAAAGTTCCCTTTCATTAAGTGCATCGAGCCAGGAGTGGACATCATCATTAGGCGGTACAGTAAAAGCAAACCACAAAAGCACTTTATGTACAAAACTAGTCTTTTATATAAATCTTTAGGAACGGGATTTTCAGGGCTTCTGTCATAAGTTCATTACCAGGTCCCTTTTCCATCAAAATGCAATAGGCGTTGGCGAGAATGTTGACATCGGTCAAATCCGGACTGATCCCACTTGAAATAACAGCCCGTGCAAGCAAATATTGGACTGACAGTTTAGTTTTCTTCTCTTCTATTAGTCTTCTTTATTTATTCTTAAGAGAAGGCTCCCCCCGAACCATTTTTAAGACCACCAAGCTCTCTTGAATGAGTTCTATTTTTTCTGCTTTCGTGATAGACGAAGGGCAAAATCTCCTCCCAACTAATATGCGAAACTTTGTGCCTAGATCGTCCTGAAGACGGATGCGACGGGAAGAAATGGCATTTAGAAGTGTTGCTAACTTAACATTTAGGTTTCGGCATAACAAAGCTTGCACTGTCTTTTCGCACTTAGGCGCACAGCGTGCCATTGGTAATGATTCTACTACGGTGCCACAAATTCGCAAGCTGATCCTAAGTAATCGTTGTTGTTCATTGGATTCCGGAGGAACTACTTCGTTAGGATTGAGGAATTGCTGCGATTCTTCCTGAATAGCCTGGATTCTCCCGTCGAGAGTCACTTTGAAAGTATTACCTAAACTCTTCCGACTGAATATGATAAAGCCTATAAAACAGCGAGCTACTATCATTTCTTCATTATAGATTGAGATCTTCTTCGAACTTAATGCACAAATAGATAGAATAGCAGCAAATAACATCTTTCTAGCCTGCATATTCATGGAACTCCATCTCATTTAGAAAGCTTCTCTCTATCTTTCAGCAACTGACCGGGAAGTGGTTTAGGAAAGGACTGACGAGTCGGCTCGCCCAGCGAGAAAGGCCCTGACCCCGCCAACTTTTTAAATAAAGAAGAAAGAAGAGAACGAAAGGAGAAGAGAACTTCGTATTTTGGTAATTCTCTAGGAGTCATGTTTAACCTTGAATGCTATTAATAAATTCTACAGCAATAGTCCCTCGGACTCGGAAAGTAATAACGAAAATGGCTAACCCAATAGCAGATTCCGCAGCTGCCACCGTTGGAACCAATGAAGCAAATGATTGACCCATCATATCATCCGAAGAAAACGGAAAATACCAAAAAGTTCAAATTCACAGCTAATAACATTGATTCAATTGGCATTGACATAATAGGAATATTTCGTCTATTAAGGAGGATTCCCCGAATACCTAAAATAGAGATGATCATAGAAAATGTGAAATATTTGATAGGATCCATTTCGGGAACGTGGAATGTATGTAAGAGAAATTCAAATGTTATAACTCCTTTTCTATCAGGAGCGCTATGTCATTTTCAACCCCGGCGTATTTCGGATGCTTGAAGGCCCCGCTGACCCGAAGTGATAAAGAAAGAAGAATCTTTGGTGATCGCCCGGCATGGTATCCATAGTGTTGCTTCTTTTTCGCCCAATTCTAAGAAAGAAAAATCGGGAAAAATCCGTCAATAAATGACGAACCCCATGATACAGATGATAGGACAGGGCTAAGGCAGTAATCTCGACGGAGATTAGGATGAGCTTTGATGAATAAAAGAAGAATTGGTAGAAATTCTCATAGGTGAAACAAATAAAACCTATTTTCAGACAAAGAAGATAAAAAAACAAAACTATAGTGGTTAGGAAAGCCCCGGAGATTCTATGGGAAATAGAAAACGTCGAAGTAAGCTGTGGCTTATAAATAGGAAGATGAGGAGATAAGGGGCGAAGGATATTCATGATAGTAGTCTATCTATACTCGCTCTCTTCGAGTTCGAAGAGCGGCATACCGAAAAAAAGACAGAAAATGGAATACTACTAAAAAAAAAAAAAAATTCCCGCTGATACGGGATCAATCAGTAAGAGCACGTAAAATGTTCAATACCTAATGAAAAGAGTCCCTCCCATAGCCATACATGATCAGGATGTCCAAGTAAGGGAAAATCATGCCCAGACATTAAAATAGGAAGGTTCCCAGAAAATTTCGTGCGAATCTTGCACAAACTTGCATAGGTGCGGGAATCGCACGAAATTTTCCTTAAAAAAAGCGTCCAACTTCTCTTGGAGTTTGCGAGGCTTGTACTCCCTTTGATGCGTTGTTAGAAAGGAATCCCTTAGTCTATAAGTCTATCCTTGTGCTTTCGCCAAAATTTGGGGCACTCATGATCCAATTCCCCCATGCGATCGGCGATCTGTCCTTTTAGCCGCACGAGCGCTTTTGCCTTCTCCCTAAGCTTCTTTTGATTTGTTGAACCAGGATGAGACAGGGCCTCGAATCGACGAAAAGTCAGCTCTTCTATCTGACGACGTCGCTCTACTTCTTCCGTCCTCGTTTCTTCAGGTTCAGGAGATTTATCTGATTGAGATCAATGTCCAACCGAGGGCCGGGGTTTGAGCTTGATGGGCCAGCAGCCCCCGAAGAAGGCATCATGCTATTAAAAAAAAACCGCGTTCTCCGGATCAAGGAGAGAAAAGATTCCTGCCAAAATGAGACCCCCTTCCCATCCTAAGCCCCTAGCGAAAGATAAAGCTAGGACCCGGGAAAGCCCAACTTTTGAAAGCTGGGCCAAGAACCAATTAAAAAAAGAACGGCTCCCGCAAAGAGGAGACGAACCAAAATAACGTCCAATCTTCTATATTCCTTCTTTCTTATGCCCCTTTTCTTTCAGCCAATTCCAGTTTTAAACTCCCGCAGACTCATATTCTGCCCTTCATTTAGCTGCGATTTAGAAGGATGATCTTGATCTCCCAGATGCGACTTCATACCTTGATTAGAATGCTGCAGGGAGTTCACATCATTATGGACTGTGGAAGAATAGAAGATAGTTGAATTAGACATAAATTTGGCCAAACCTGGCATGAACTGCGACTTAGAAGAATATAATATAGGACGATTAGGATTTAACAATAATACGGACCTTATCAAAGGATTAAACATCAAGACGGACAGGTACGACTCATTATTAAAATTGTACCCCACGTTGCGAGAGAGTACACGCACTATACTTGTGCGAGGTGTGAACATTTGTGTGGTCATGGTTATCATTCATGAAGGAAAGGAAGAGGGGTTCAGAATTTTTTTCGCATAGAACTGAGGAGAAGTTTATGATTGGTGTATTAATTTTTAACCAATCGGGTGTGATCGGTCTCATCCATGTAAGAATTAGGAATTTCTTTTCCAACTCGTCCCAGAATGGGCGTTATGGCAAAGAACAAGAAAAAAACTAAAGGAGAAATTTGTCCAATAGTAACAAATGGTGCCTCCACAGGTTGACATCCGATCCAACCTAGTAGTAAGCAATCTGCCAAAAGCAACCAAAAGATTCCTTGGTGAATCGGACGAAAACTTGAACTACGCACATACATACTTTTAAAAAAAGGTAAAGCCAACAGACATATAAAAACAGGTGCTATTGCGGCTACACCTCCCGATTTGTCAGGTATACTACGAAGAATGGCATGGATCGGCAGGAAATACCATTCCGGCACAATATGAGGCGGGGTGGGCATCGGATTAGCAGGTATATAATTGTCGGGATGCCCCAAAACATTAGGAGCATAAAAAAATCCAAATGGAAAAAAAAGATAGCAAAAGCTACCCAACCTACTAGATCCTTTACAACAAAATAAGGGTAAAAAGATATTTTATCCATCTCTGAATGTACACCCAATGGATTATTTGATCCATATTGATGCAATGCAGCCAGATGAAGAAGACTGGCCCCTACTAAAATAAAGGGGAGTAAATGATGAAGACTAAAAAAACGATTTAAGGTGGCATTGTCCACGGAGAAACCGCCCCAAAGCCAAGTCACTATGGTATCCCCTACTACGGGTATGGCGCTAGCTAAGCTTGTAATTACTGTAGCCCCCCAAAAGCTCATCTGACCCCAAGGTAGTACGTATCCTATAAAAGCTGTCACAATCATTAATAGGAAGATTACAACTCCGAGACACCGAACAAATTCCCTAGGACTGCTATAACTCGCATGATATAGACCGCGAAAAATATGAAGGTGAACCACAATGAAAAACATACTTGCCCCATTAGCATGCATATAACGGAGCAACCAGCCCCCTTCAACATCTCTCATAATGTGTTCTACGCTGTTGAAAGCTAGATCCACATGAGGTGTGTAATGCATAGCTAAAAAAACGCCAGTCACTATCTGAATGACTAAACAAATACCAGCTAACGAACCGAACCCCCACCAATAACTAAGATTGCTCGGGTTGGATAATCTATCAAATGCTGATTAAGTGTGGAGGATATAGGTTGTTTAAGAAGGGAGAGTCGTTGGTTCCTTATAGTCATTTTTTTCCTATCGTGACAACTCTTCTTCCCCCACATTTTTAGCGTTCTGGTGGGACCCATTGCGCAGCTTTAGAAAGGAGAGAATTTTAGAAAGTCACTCTCTCCAACCTTTTCTATCTATCCTTAGAAGTAGGGCGAGAGAAAGTCAATATGATGTGCGTTGGTTTTTCCAACGAAAGAAAGCACTTTTTTTTTTTTTCATTCGGAAGTCTCAGTCCCACACTCTGACTTCAATGATGGAAAGAACTTCAGCACTCCGGCCAATGAACAAGAGTTCTCCGCCTTACTCTATTTAGAATAGTGGTAGATGATCCCTCGGTAATTACATTCGTAACTTAATATTATGTTCACGCGGTGATTAAAAAAGTACTACCCTGTACGTACTCTATGTCTGGGGAGCATACTTGACAGGAGATAGACACAGGCGGTAGAGAGGTCCCCCACTTCGATTCCCGCTCCGTTAGCATCTCCGATCTGAGATAAGGGATTACTCCGTTAGGTCTTTTCAGTCCCGAGCCGGTACAAGGGGTGGTACTCCCTGTGAGATAATTTAGCCCCAATACTATCCAATAGTTGACTTTAGGCTGCGCGTCACATCATCTTGTGCTTTGCCAGTTCAGCGCTACCCTTCCATTAGGGCAACCTTAACTCGCTTCGTCGTCATGATCGGGAGAACTCACAATGCCCAGATCAAAGGAACGAAGTCTCACTTCCACACCGACTCAATAACGTAATCCTCTCGAAAGGGGTTCGAAAGCTTCGAATCACCTTGACTTGAGGAAGAGTGAAAACATCATAAAGAGGGGTTGCTGGTTCGCGCGCTACGGCTTGATGTCTACGCGCCTTAGCACGCGCGATATCGCTTTCCTAAGCTAAGCGTTAAGCTAGCTCACTTTCTTTGGGTCACGACTGAAAGCTATTTAGTTAATGACCCGTAAGCGAAGGTCGCTTCAATCAAAAAAAGCCGGTTTATTTGGGCCAACAAGGCAAGGCCCTGAAGAGCAAAGATTTTAGATGATAGGGCAGCAGAGGCAAAGCAGGCACATCAACAAGTTTATTCGGTTAGTTAAAACTCAGAGGATGACCTGTTGACTATCTTGTTAGTCTTCCGTTAGGAATACCGAAAATATTTCATGATAAGCGCCAAAGACTCAAAAGCTCACGCACGATCTACTGATCAAATAGCATAATCACGTTCAGGGGCAGGCTTTCCCCCCAAAGCATACTTTTGCTTGTTCGCCATAGCACAAGCTGATCACACACTGTGACGTCGAGCACTTCGGAGGAAGCGCAGTTCCTAAATTCCTCAGCGCTTAAAGCAAGATTCGGAACTTTAGTTTAGTTAAGGTCATCGTTTCATCCGCCCGTTCTCTTTCGGCAGAGGGTCTTGGTCTGTGTTGGTGATATCATGAGCTTAGCTAGGCAGAGGGCGGCTGTATGCCGGGCCATCGAAAGGGCGAAAGCGTGGAAGCGAATCTTTTTTTTCCTTTTTCCACGATTTCATCTATATCGAATCTTAATATCAGAATAGCTTATATAGTCATGATTCAATTCAGGTGCACTTACTTTTGATCGATTTATCATTCATTTTTCGGATCTGATTGGAACAATGGAGAAGTAGGAAGACTTTGGCGGCGATTCATAATGGTATGACGAATATCTATGTTCCAGGACATAAAATATGAATAATGAAAGATGAGGAAGAGTATATCCTGTAGTGACCATAGCAGTTCCCCTAATCGACTACTGTTCATCATAATGAACATTCCACTTAAAAAGTAAAAAAACGACTCGCCGGGCGGTTACCTTTTTTTCATATCTATATCCTCTTCTGAAAAATGAAGACTAAGACAGAAGTTTCGTGGAAAATAGAAAAGTCCTTTATCGGATTGGAGCCGATGACTTACGCCTCTTTCTTATTCTTAGGGCGTTTAAAGTAAAGAGCGTGACTCTACCGCTTTAGTTAAAAGGGCCCATTTTTTTTTTAATATAATATATATATATTTCAATATAAATTCGAATAATATAGTATATCATTCGTGTCTCTGTTACAAGACGGCGAAACAAAATAGTTCGAATGAAATCCAATGAGAAAAAAAATAGAAAAATTTTAGGCAAGAAGTAGCTCGCCCGATCCATAATAGAGGGGCCTATCCCACCTACTGTACACCGAATTTTCCTGGGATTGTAGTTCAATCGGTCAGAGCACCGCCCTGTCAAGGCGGAAGCTGCGGGTTCGAGCCCCGTCAGTCCCGACCTAGGATCCGATGAATCGATCAATTTTCTGTGAAGAGGGGAGACAAGGAGTAGAATCTAATTACCAGCAGGCGGATCCTTCTTTCGTTTCGTATTTATCATCGGACAAATCAAGCCAAGGAAAAAAAATGACAATAACTAGTACCGATTGATGGGGTATCGCCATATTCAGGATTCAAAGAGATACCTTACTGGTCTGGCTTAGCTCATTCACTCCTAAATGGGAAGATTTCTAGCTACTTAGACTTGTAAGACAAGAGCGACTATCAAGAACTAGAGGAAGAGCCAGTATTCGTCCTAACACTGCTTTTATGCCTAATGCTGCTCTGTCTGCCATCGAGTTATCGGTTTCACAATAGTATTTATTCTTTTGCAGGTAAAAAAATATCTGGTTCGAAAAAGGACCAGGGAGGGCGAATCGAGTCTCAAATGGGCATCAGATACATGGGGGGGTTAAAACACTCTCCTTCTGGGTGACTGACAAATGTTCCCTCATTCGACTCACTATCTTTTTCATCTTTTTTTTAGCCTTCTTCTGGCTGATCTCAAGTCCCCAAGCATGAAGAAGTTCACGAGACGGATCTAAAAATAAGGCTTTTCAAAGACGTGAACCTGCCTCCTTTCGCAGGAAAGAATACGCTCGACCAATAGGGTTCAGAGGGATAGGCCACATTCGGAAGAACTAATCTCATCATGGTTAGCAAAGCTTAACAAGACTTTCAGTAGGTCTTTCTTGCAAGTTAAGGAACTACGGATAAGATCTCTTTAGCTACAACAAGTCTCTTTTTTAGTACTTCCCTATCCGGTCTACTAATTCTAGCATCCCTAAGCTCTCTAGTTCATTACTAACCAAATCCTTGAAAAAAAGCAAGGTTCGAAGACGCTCGACCAGAGGGAGAGTAGAGACCAGTCCAATCCAAGGAGCGAAGACCTATAGAATGGGGATCAGAATTCCCAGTCCTATAAAAGCTGCTAAGTAGCCTTTCTTTAATGCAGTCAGGTAAGGACTTTGCTTGAACTTGCAAATGAAAGGAATAAAGTAGAATAATATCAAAGTATGTGCTCACTCATTTTACTTCCTATCAATTTCTGTTCTTCTTTCTCGATAAAACGCTCTTTCAGTCCTTGTTGATGCGGTCTCTTCCTCCCGGATTAGCAGCCTTTACTTTAGAGAAAGGGAAACGATGAGCCTATATTAGGGCGGAGGAGCGGCCGGCCCTTGACACTGTTCAAAAGGAAGAACTCCTAGCAGCAAGAGCTACAATAGCTTCGGGAAGTGCTTTGAACACTCGAGGTTTAATCCACGGCATACGTACACGAGTCGGTAGCAACACAGGATACAGATAGACAGTTCTATTTTTAAATGCTTTGACCATAGCAGCTTACGAGCTTGTTCATTCATATGCTTCTCCGTTTTCTTATAAGGCTCCTTGAATAGTTGGAGCTGGTCGGGCAGGAACTCTAGCAAGTGTAGCGCCCGCATAAGCCTTGTTTTCTAATAACAGGTCTTGAAGAATAGAAATAAAAATATCAGTCCTTGCTTCTCTTCTCTATCAAGCATCCTCCTTCTCCTAGTCAAACCAGGTGATATGATTGGATCTAAGAGGATCGATCCCTCCCCCTACATATGGTACCAATGTGATCGTGGTATATGGTTCCTTACACCGTGTATTCTTACTTAATAGACTTGTGTCCCTCGCAAATTCGATTAGCAACAGAAAGGCCGGTTACGAACAGCCCGTAGCTGCAGGTTCGATGAAAGGACTGAAAGATCAGATAAATCCAGTGTGATCAACCAGAGGGGACTAAAACAGGTCCTGGTGTTTCGCTTTTAAGGACTGCTTTACCGCTCTTAAACAAAGATTTTTTTTTTTCCGCCGTTTCTGAAGAAGGATTGCTTCTGTCAATCGGGGAAGGTGGGAGCATAAGCTTTATGGAGCTACCCCTTCCTGATCTCAACCAGCCGGCCCCGGCATTGACTGATGCCGAATTGGCGCAGGAGACGGAGGCTAATGCCGCAGAATGCGCCCGAATCTTGTTTGAGATTTGCGAGGAGGCAAAAACTGTGGCGCGAAACGCCGGGGTGACGGATCCCCGAATATTGTCAAATATCGAGGATGCTGTCAAGTATCTTGCCGACGTGGAAGAGGTGCAGGAAGAGGCCCGCATCCCGGTTCTGCGGCAGTTTTTCATAGATCTCCACCAAACCGACCTTTGGGTCAAGATAGATAAGGAGTGTAAAAGGTGGGGGGGGCGTGGGATCTGTTGATAGAATGTTGTCGTTGGCAGGCAGCATATGGGTTTGGGAATGGACGTTGTACACCCCTCCGCGAATATCCTTAAACCCTTTCATTTTTTGGTATGCCGCTCCGCGAGCAAGGAGCGATAGAAGCAAGTGTTCTGTGGTGATGTCAGAATTTTCACCATTTTGTATCTATTTAGTGATCAGTCCGCTATTTTCTTTGATCCCACTCGGTCTTCCTTTTCCATTTGCTTCCAATAGTTCGACCTATCCAGAAAAATTGTCGGCCTACGAATGTGGTTTCGATCCTTCCGGTGATGCCAGAAGTCGTTTCGATATACGATTTTATCTTGTTTCCATTTTATTTATTATCCTTGATCCGGAAGTAACCTTTTTCTTTCCTTGGGCAGTACCTCCCAACAAGATTGATCTGTTTGGATTTTGGTCCATGATGGCCTTTTTATTGATTTTGACGATTGGATCTCTCTATGAATGGAGAAGGGGTGCTTTGGATCGGGAGTAATCACTAGTGATAGGGAAAAAATCGGGGGTAAGAACTAAGAAAAGAGCGATGCCTACATTAAATCAATTGATTCGTCATGGGAGAGAAGAAAAACGGCGCACGGACCGTACTCGAGCTTTGGATCAATGTCCCCAGAAGTCTGGAGTATGCCCGCGTGTTTCAACGAGAACACCGAAAAAACCGAATTCAGCTCCACGTAAGATAGCCAGAGTACGGTTGAGCAATCAACATGGTATATTTGCTCACATTCCAGGCGAAGGTCATAATTTGCAGGAACATTCTGCGGTCTTAATAAGAGGAGGTAGAGTAAAAGATTCGCCAGGTGTGAAATCCCATTGTATTCGAGGAGTAAAGGATTTGCTGGGAATTCCAGATCGAAGAAGAGGCAGATCCAAATATGGTGCGGAAAAACCCAAATCGATATGAATGGAAGATGCCTCTGGATATCGTAAGAAAGGAAATTCCGAGGGCGACGCTGGCGCTAACCAATCGTGGACATGGCCCGGTAATGATATTTTTAAAGTACCAATCCAGATATGAGATAGAGCACAGCTGAATGCCAAAGCTGACTCTGACTCCGTTCTTGCCTTAAGACAGGTAAGATTCCGGAGTCGATCCCAAACCTACGTCCTAGGAAATGCACCTCTCACGAGGGTAGAACTCACACTTTACTTTCCAGGGATCGCTTACTTTATTATTTGGTGGCATGAAGCAGTGGCTTTGGCATAAAGGAATCTCTGTCTTGGGACTTGCCCGAATGAACTGCCTTAGGAATAGAAGCGATGCAGGATGGGAAAAAAAGTCTGAAGTAATCAGTAGTTTGCCGGTACCTGTCTCAGTCGAAAGATAGGAGCCAGTGAAGATGGGAAAGGAAAGTCTAAAGTAGAGCGTGAAGCTGTGCCCCTAAGGCGAGTTCGTTTGCTATCCTATTTTACGTAATATCGGGTGTTAGACCAAATGAGAGACGCTATATAAGACGTTAGCAAGAGCGAAAAGAAAGCCTAAAAAGACACGTTTACTACCTACCCCTTATAGTGGGTTTCCTTTTAGAGAAAATAGTCGTTAGCGCAAAGAATGCAATAGTTTTCAAAGTCCCATCTTTGGTGCGTTAATCGAAAGAGAAAAGAGAGTAGTAATACCCTCACCGCCATATCGTGGATAACGTTACAAGCACTCCCGTTTTATACAAATACCCTTACTAAGGAGCTAACAGTCAGTCCGTTAAGACCTACCTTTTTTATCCTAGCGTGTTTAACGGGCCCCCAGCTCCATTGCTGAAACAGGGGGAAGAAAGTGGCTTCATTGAAGGCCTTACCCATACACCTCTGCCCAACAATCTTACCCGCCTCAATCTGCACCTCAACCGTTAATGACCTCAGGCGGCCAGCCCACTGCTGCTAGTTAAAAGCCTTAGTTCAGTTACCTATTGGGATATCTTTATTAAAAAAAAGAGTTCAGTCTAACTGTCCCCACTACGCGGTAAGAAGCAAGGGAAGGGGTGGATTATTACCTTCGGGAGCATAAGATAACGAAAGGGAGACAAAGTCCTAACAAAATCATAACACAAGCCATCTACCATATCAGTCGAGTTCGATCCGATTCGTTCTTATCTATAGATAACGCAAGAGAGAACTTATGACTTCGCGGATGGAGAGGGATTCGAACCCCCGGTATTCCTTTCAATACTTCGGTTTTCAAGACCGACTCTTTCAACCGCTCAGACATCCATCCCCTTCGCGCTTCGCCCGCCCTATCTATCCGCGCGCTGGCATGGCAGGTAGGGGCTTTTCTATGTGATTCGCTACGCTTGCTTGCGCCTATCTAGGGCTGCCTGCCGGTTAGCGAAACTTTTCCGGTAGTACGAATCGCTATGCTTCGCTTCTTTTTATATGATAATATGCACCTTGGTTGCTGCGCTCGCTGCGGGTAATAGCAAAAGAGTAAAGAACGAATGATCCTCCAAACAAAAAGAATGGATTGAGTCCGACTCAAGCGAGTGAGTGAAAGGCGTGGCAAGAGAGCGAGTGAAACTCGCGAACGATCGGCAAATGAAGGACCGATCCTTTTGCGACAGTACTGTTGCGAGACTGGTACTTGGCGGCTCACGAGCAACATATAGACTAAGGTTGCCCATCACCCTAACGCTCTTTTTTTAAGTTAAGGCCTTTTCTATTTTCTTTCTAGTATGCTTCCTCCATAAGAACACTGAACGCCCAGCTTCGCGGAGCTGCTCTCCCCCCAGCCCACCCCACAGCATAGTGTGGAATCGGGATCGTTTCATCGAGCACCATTTCTTTTAGATAGAAAGGTGTTCTGGCTCTATTGGATCAAGTCATAACCTACGCCTTATACTACTATGGATTTACGGGACTACTTTCTTACCGCCTTAGGAATCTATGAGAGAGGGGGTTCACTGCTGACTTACCAAATAAGTTGACTAAAGAAACTGACCTAAGCATAGCTCTCCGAACCAACTGAAGGAAACAACGACATAAAGAAAGACAGACAAGGACGGGAAAGGCGGAGAAGCAATTCCCCCCTGCTGGGGGTTCCAGTTACACGATCCAAGATCAAGAACCGGAGAAACTGCAAGACCTGAAACTGAAAGAAGGGGCCCTCGATATACGAATGGACTGATAGGCGGGCGCCATCACTTCGAAGACTCCCAAGATGGGACCGAATCGAAAAAAAGGAAGTCTTACTCTTAAGGATTAGGTAATGACTCAATGGCTGTCGATGACAGGGTTAAGGTGAGTGTGAGCTAGTGCTCGTTGCAGGCAGGCCTGTTCGGAGCGATCTGCTTCCATTGCCAGTTATCCAGTTTAAAGTAGTGGTATTGGTAAGGTAAGCAACCCGGTAAAGTTTTTCAGCTCTAAAACAATGGGAAAAAGTAGAAAGATCTCCCTTAGGAAGGGCCGGCCAGCTAGCATGGACGTACAGGACGCAGTTTCGGTTCTATGCTTTGAATCCGTGCATGGAAGATAACAGACCTCCCGAAGAATGAAAGGAAAGGCAGCTAGGAGGGATCGCTAGACCAGCAGTCAGTTCTCCACTATAGTCAACTTAGAGCAAAGCAAGCTTGCGAAGCAACCGAGGCAAGAGCGTAAAACAGCTTTTCCCGAACCAAAGGATCCAGGTTCTCTTGAAAGAAAATATCCTAATCCCTCAGCATCAGGCGATGTCTCAGTATCATCTGCATCCAAACCAGAATTTGACTCCGAAGAGGGACAACTCATCAAAAATTACCCGACAAGTCGAATCCATATCATCAGAATAGAGGGCATAGGACTCTTTGCCCCAGTATTCACTAGGATCAGAAAAGGTCGGCTCATAACATAAACTCAAAGACGTCAGAAAAGCACACTTAACGCGGTTCATCAGGTTGTTCAGAGGCTCCTTCCACCACCCTGCTTCAACATATCCGTTGTCATTAGTAACTTCTTTCTTTTAACGAGAAAAAGTGTTAAAAGCTTGCTTTAGCGCGTTAAAAGCAAATTTTTCACCCCTATCGAGTAAGTTTCTCGCTTCTTTCGGAATGCACTGAAAAGCTCAACGCGCTCGTATCTAGGGAGAGGGTAATTCCACTTCTGATCTAGCAAAGCACTCGAAAGCCTGCGGGGAAGGCTAGTCTATTGACTTGTTTACTGTAGAGAGGTT
The DNA here is from genome assembly GCA_034768395.1 of Linum lewisii. Lineage (NCBI taxonomy): Eukaryota > Viridiplantae > Streptophyta > Magnoliopsida > Malpighiales > Linaceae > Linum > Linum lewisii. The sequence continues at coordinate 25,209 of JAVBHU010000127.1, read as the reverse complement.
AGCGCTAGCAAGTCTTAGAAAGCTTGCTGGATGAGAGAAAGAAGATGATAAGCCTAAAGCAGATGAACCAAAGGGGAGTACTGGAAGCTAAGCGAACCAAGGTATGGAGCTAAACAACAGGCGTAGGCCAAACCAAAGCGTTACGGTCAAGCGGTAGTCCCCGGCATCCATACTGGTCGGGTAAGGGAAACTTGTCTCGGTGGGAAGGGAATCTATCTTTGAAGAAAGAAAACAGCAACTACTCTCGATGGTAAAATATAGTAAAAAGCACTTTCTTAAACAAAGGATTAACAAAGAAAAAACTAGCCTATGTTCGGGCTGATACGAGAATAGCCCTTTAGCTCTTATGCTCGTTATCCCAGGCAATATGATATGCTTAGCGCGTCAAGCTCAACAAAGCTAAACTGTTTCAGAGTTTCATTTCAAGCACCTTTTTTCTCTGCTGTCGCATATCAGCTGTTGAGATAAGCCATATCTTTCAATTTCTCCAAGTCCTCTTTCCGATCGAAGCAAAGAGGCTGGCTCTAACGCTCTCATCCCCGATCCCCCGATCCATGACAGCCAATAACAGACAGATCCGTCCTTGCCGAGGAGCTCTTGTTAGTCCTTGTTTCAGGAATTGAATCAATAGTTGATCAAAGTTTTTTATAAATCCATAAAAAAATTTTCAAATCCTATAAAATTCGTAGCGTCAAGCGTCGATACTGACTTCAATGAGTTTTAATCGAAATGAGACTTTCTCAATTGGTCCTCGGGAAAGTGGTCAATCGGCTTCGTTGAATCGCTTCTTGAAATAGAGATTATGTTTAGCTCATCGGGCTAGAATATGTATATCGATATGTCACCCCGTCCTGCCCTTGTCTTTTTGTTCAACTGGTAAAGGTCATTGCCTGTCTCAAAGGGTCGGATCCGCATTAGTCTAAGGTGCTTGCTCCTTTGAGTTGGACTTAGAGAATAGAAATGGCCCTTGAAAGACTTTTCAAATTTCTTGAGGACTCTGACTCTGTCTATGTCCATACGGCCTCTAGAGTGAAATCCTGAGTTTAAACGAGGTCAGAAGAGTAGGCCTGGAAGGGATTGCTAAAATCTCGTACTCTATGAAATCATTCAAAAAAAAGGGAGCCCTTTTTAGGCTAGAAAGTGAATTCCACTTTAGACAAGTCTAGCAAAGCTGCTCATCTGAAATCTTTCTTCTTCAATGTCTGTCCGTCGGTCTGGTCTATCTGAACTCATGGCATGCCTGCTCTTCCTATCCCAGGGGCCAAGACCGTCTTCAATAGCTGCGGATTCTGGTTAACTTCCTCACAGAGAAAGAAGAAGGAGTTGTGCCATCTCTATCAGCTAGTGTTTTTGCCTTTTTCCCAGTTATCGGGCTTACCGCTGTTAGGAATCGATTAGACTAGATGCCAATAAGAGAACAGGGCAAAGAACTGAACTTCTAAGCTGGGTTGTGCAAGTGAGACTTCGTTCCTTTGTTGATCCGCTTAAAGAGTTCTTTCCTTGAATGGAAGGAGATAGAAATTTTTTATTCTCAGCTTCTACTTCGACAGACGATTCTCTTCTTCATTCTTTTTTTTTCTGCGCAGGAGTTCTTCGAGCGCGTGAGATTTCAATGACAGTTTGATCACTCGACCCCGTCCGGTCCTATTTCAAACAAAAGAAGCAAAGAAGGCAAATCTTCGTAAAGACAGCAAGGGGTGTCACCTTCGAATTGAATAGTGAGCCTTCTTGGATGGGCCGGCTTCCTCTGTCCTGGTCTCTACTTCCTCAATCATAGCATTGATTTCCAACCGTCACAGGCCCGACAACTCCTCCTGACTTGCATCCTTCTTTGAGTCGTCCGGGGCAAACAGGCTTAGAGCAGATCGCTCTACCGCAGCTGGACGCGGAAAGGTAGCCCTGATGTGGGGGATTTGAATTGGAGCATCAAAAACTGGACGTCCTTGAGCCTGGGCCAACCTTCTTCCCCTATCTCTGTCCGAGATCTTCGATACCGACGTTCAATGCAGAATTGGGCATTTATCTTTAACAAACGCTTAGCACAAAAACATGAAGTACCATTCATTTTAGGGCACGATAACGTTGCTTAAAAGCCTTTATTTTAGCGAATTCGTAGTTCCCAGGGGATGATCTCGGATTGAAAGCCGCTCTGCACACTGACTCTCAATTTCATCCTTTTGATGATGAGCATACCGGTAGGGTCGAACTACCACAGGCTGCGAGTTGGGTTGGAGTTTCAAGCTGGTAATTGCCAACTCTCGTAGCGTAAGTTCCAGAGTGCGTTCTTTTTCGCCCACAACCGATCGAACATATAATAGCTCTCCGAGCCTTCCTTTTATGAGTCCTCAACATGATCTTTCATACATACCCTCTCTTTCCGTCCGCTTCTCCTTCCTTACTGCATTTATGAGTATCCCCAATTTCCTCCTTGAAGCAAGTCTTCCCCGGTTGTCAAGTTAGTGAGTGCACTACATTGAGTAGGAATTGGAATAACTGCTCTTAGAATTGGAAAAGGTAACTGAATGCGTAACCGCTGCTTTCGTATCAGCTGTGAGTCTTGAGGAAGGAGGATAGACTCACTATGAAGGGGAATTGATTAGATGAAGTGCAGCCATAAACCTCTGCTCTGGGCAACCATCGGGAAATGCCATTCATGAAAGGTAAGGTAGAACATCTTTCAGGGTTCATTCTGCCTTTTCTTTCCCGTTTAGAGAAGAACCTAATTTCAGTCAATCTCTTGACCTCATTCGGCCTATCTCTCCTCGATTCTCCTTATTCGGAGTTGAGTCGCTGCTGCCTTCGCTCAGTAGAATATAGGCTGCTTGGTTTATCCCGCTTAACGCTAATTCCTAGCAAGGACGCTCTACTTATCATATTCATATGCCTCTCGAAATCTCAATTCTGAATAGACTTCTTCGATGAGAAGGAATTGGCCGCCGGGAAGTCAGTTTCTTTTTTTGGTCTTTATCCTTTATCGTAAAAAAAGTAGCCTGCCTTACGACTGGTTCACGTTCACAGCCCTATAGCGCTAGCCAGCTAGAAAGCAAAGCATACACATGATAGGCATTTTGTTTAAAAAAACAATGACATTTCTCTCTTAAGCTATCAGCAGCTGCGACAGCTGATTTGCGCAAATCATTAACTCCTAAACTCAAGAACTACAGGAAGGGTAATCTACTGAGCTAGCCTCCCGTTATGCGCCAATGCTTGAACTGGACCGTTGACCTTTACCAAAAGAAAGAAGGCACTCAAAAGTAACCCTTCTAATTCTTGCAGGACCTACACTCTATGTTTTTTAAGGTCCTTCTGCACTCACCTTGTGCTTATTCTTCTTTTGAAACATATTCTTATGTGCAGCATTAGTCTTTTCAGAGTGCTATTCAAATCTCTTTTCAGCTTCTGCCTAAAGAAAATGGTCAGATCAATCATAGTTAAATTAAAGGAGGAGTTTCACGGGAGAGAGTGGTTGTCAAAGACTCAAACGACTTCAGCAGACTTCCCGCTCACTGATCACGATCGGTCATTTTTACTCTAACTGCTAGAAATTCTTTGATAATCTTCTCCATCTTGTCTAAGTGCCGAAACACACCCGTCCCCTCTTGCATCTTGCTTGGAAAAAAACGTTGCCGAAAAAACTTCATCTTTACTATTGTCACTGACTCATACGTTCTCTGTGGAGTCCCCCTTCTTTCTGTGCAGAAAGAATTTTTACCACTGAAACGTCTACCTTATCCTTGACCACCATTAGCACAGCTTCGAAGAACTTTTTTTTTTCTATCTCCGCGGGTCACTAAACTAACCTTCTCTGGTCAGCTTTGTATTTTGGCTATTGAACTAATCTTCTTCGAACCTCCCATTCCCGAAAGGCAACAAAGCCACGTTAAAAGCCCCTAACATGGTACCCATTCGATGCTCGAGAAAATAAGATAGCTCTGGTTCGTTCTCCATCTCATACTTCTTTTTTTCTTTTGAATCTGTGCTTAACAGCCTTGGTGGCATGATTTCACATCCTCCCTTTCCGGCTATAGATAAGCGTCTTTTTGATGCCACCGACCCGGCTCTTCTTTGTTCGAACTTTACACATTCAAAGAGTGGCCAAGCTAAACAAGCAAGCCAGACAAGTTCAGTTTATAGAGTCAGAAGTTCGAAAGAGCTTGGGGGTTTCCCTGTGACTAACTCAGAACACTTCTACTGTTAGCCATTGAGCTAAGTCTCCAAAAAGAGGCACAACCATATTTCTATTTATTTATAGTTGGCTTGGTTGTGCGATCAGCTAAATGTTGCTACTATTTCTAATCCACGGCTCGCTCAATTATAGCACTAAGACCTTTTTCGTACAAAGATGCTTTTAATCGCTCTGATGGGACGATCTGATCGAGAGAAAGTCATCTCGGTGAGGAATTTAGCTATGCTACCCTTTTTTTAGGCTCTAATGGTTGTACTGATGTAGCACAATAAAGGGCGGTTCCAGCCCCGCATAAACCTTATTTCGTGCTTACAGAGCTCGGACTTTGATCAAGAACACCATCCGCTTCTAGTGAAGGGAGTTCTTTTCCCGGAATTGATAGAAAGAAAGAAGTTCCACCATTCCATTCCTTCTTAATGACATTTCTCTCACTGCTTCTAAAAATCGCTTATGGCTTTTCTGTCCGTCTTGGAATGACTGACTTAGTCACACTTTTCAGAGAAGGCTCAAGAGCTACACATGGGTTCTGATAAAAGGGGATTGCTAATTTATCTTATCTCAGACCCTCACCCGAGAGAGAGGAGTACCTTGAGTTGAGAGATGGGTTAACAATGCTAATGGTTCTGTCTACCCTTTATTCTGATTGATATCCGAGAGTCACTGAACTTAGAGTAGTGAATCCAGTGAAAGCGAGAACCCATCCCGGTAAGGTTAATAGTTTGATTCCTTACGATATGAATGATCTTGTTCCCGATATTAAATAGACCAATAGTCTTCGCCTGCATGTCACCCAAGGCCTAGTGCAGGTGGTTTGAGCTCATTTTTTCTATCTTCCTCATTTTCCGGGGAAGAAGTAAGGCTTTAGAGTGAAAGAGCGAAGACTTGCTCTTGCTATTGCAAGTTTTTGTTTAGCAGCTAGCCTGCGTGTTAGGAGCGCAGCGAATGGCTTTGCTAGTCTAGACTAGCCCTCTATGCCTTATTACGTCTGTATTGGTGCTTATGAGTTGATAGGCTTGTGGCTGTGGTAATTCCAATTTCGTTTGCTAAGCGATAGCCAACCCACCTACAAGTAGGTGAAAAAAAGGAAGAAATTGGAATCACTATCTCAGAGAAAGAAAGAAGATTGACTGGCCTGGTGTCAGGTAAGGAAGAACGCCGCTGCGGCATTGGAAGGTAGTGCCCTCTTCTATTGACTATAGAGGAGCAGAGCTTTAAAGCAGCGTAAACGACCATGGAAAGATAGATTTCTGATGCTAACTCCCCTTTAAATAGTTAGATCGGGCCTGGCGAACTACCATTGATGGATTGAGGCTGGCATACGGTACCATTTCACGATCGATTTCGGGAAATCCCCTTTGATAGTGGATAGCAAATCCAAAATAAGTAAACAAAAAGGCACCTTTCCAGGTCCTGTAATGGTTTCGCTTTGGTTCGCTTACCCATGCTTTTGTCGTGCACGCCCGTAACATGAACATTACACATGCAATTGCTGTACACATGTACATTTATTGTAATCTCGAGAAAGAGAGTTCTCAAGAAGGCGGACTAAGAAAAGTCTTTCAAAGAAAGGTAGCGGCAGCAGAGACAAAGGTGAGTGCAAGGGCGGGATAGAGACCTTTTATACACTGCTGTAGGGTAACCCATATTCCCCAGCAGCTGCCGCGTAGGGTTGAAAAAAGAAGGAAAACTTGGCGATCAATGAATTTGATTGCCTCGTAGCCCAGTTTCACCACTCCTTAGCGAGTTAGACGGTTAGGAGGCGCACCGAGACTAGTGTTGGTTGGCCGAGGCAAAAGACAAAGGCCTGTCTCGTAGGTGTATTATTCTACATTTTCTTTTCCCAAAAGAACATTCATTTCGAAAGTGTATCGTGAAAGTGTGCCATGAGGGATTGGATCTCTAGATTGGCTGAATTCCCCCTTCGGGTTAGAAAAAGGAGCTGCTGAACGACAGCTTTTTAATGTCTTTCCTGCTTTCTGTCGATCAGTTCAAAACAATGAAAACCAATCACTCGGAAAGTAAGAAAGTCCTCCTTTCTTCTCTGGCTAGAAGAATGTTAGATCGACTGGCTCACTCTTTCTGGGAAAAGGAGATCTCTTATGAGACTTTTGAGTTGTCAGATTGGTATCTCTCAAATAGGAAGGAAATAGGCTCTAAACGAATAGGCTTTCATCTATACTTAGCGTAAAAGCTGTCTAACCCATATCTGCTACACCAGCAAACAAGCTAGTGGAATGGCCCGGCTCTATGAGCTCCTTATGATGCTGCTGAAACATCCAATTTCACCAGGAAGATAGATATATCAAGTGTTCACTGTTCAGCGAGTGATCTTTCTTTCCTTCCGTTCCGCGAGAGTAGGGCACCAAAAGCTGTCCTATCATTTATTGGAGTGGAAGGCCTTCCCATCCTCATTCCGAAAGAAAGAGAGTAAGGCCACTTGTGACCTATCTTCTTGGTCCAACCCCTACTTTAAGAGGAAAGCACAAATCCCCTTTTCGTTTAGCCGATATCTCTTGAAGTATTTGTTTTGAAAAGCCTGCGGTAAGCCACTCTTCCTTATTTTGCTGCCTAGTTTCAAGCTTCTTAGATCTACCTTCGCTTCATTCCCTGTCGGAATGGTGACTGGGAAGGGAAGCACAGCAATAACGCCTTTTTCCTTTTTTCTCCCGATTAGACGAAAGACGTGTTGGGGCTGTATCCGAAACATTTTTGAACTGCCGGCCCGACAACCAAGCCTATAACCGGCAATAAGAGGTCAAGTTGAGACATACAAAGGCGCCAGTGAAGAGCTTAAAATAAGTACAAGGGCTGCTATTGAAGGGATGAAATCTCCCAATCAAGGACTGCTTAGCTTCTAGTCCGTCCTGTATTTTAGTATGATCGACGTATTGTATTTTACCTATACGGGCATATGTTCGACTTCCTGATCAAGGGCATCCGTCCACAAATTCTTTTTTGTAAATATAGATATTCCCGACTTTTCATACCATGGGAAATCCACTCGGACGAAGACATAGATGATAGGATTATTTGAGAGAAGAGCCGTGCCCTACCTATTCTACAAAACCTTATCCTACTTTTTTTCTTTTTTTTAAGCATTCATCAACGGATTCTGCTTCCACTGCCTTAGTGCTAATTACAAACTAATTATCCTCATCCCAAAACCCCTTACAAAGAAAGGTAGGCGTGCAATAAGAGAAAGCTTACCTTGCCCCGAGAGAGACCATAGGATAAAGTCAGCGTGCAAGAGCTAGAGAATCCCGGGGTATAGTGATAGACCTCGTGCAAGCTTTTAGAGTATGGCTATCAGTCCCAAGTTTAAGCTAATCACTCGTAAGGTTATGTAGTCCGCCTATAGCCGCCCAGCCTTTAAGCATCAACAGAGGATCCAGCGGGATAGTCGTTCTCTGTATCCAAATGCTTGAGTAGGAGAGGAGTAAGCTAACCTTATCCAACCTTTGTATCCGTAAATCCCTATATAGCCTACCAGCGTTGTACCCTTTTGCGAGCAAGTCAGCCTCCATTTATTAAACCCTTTCGTCAGTCACCAGCTAATCCTAAAATCCCTGGTGCGTAAGCAAGCTACCCTTTAGTAGTCAGCAACCCTCCTAAGCCTTGTTTTTAGGAGTAACCTGGGATCTTTTTAAGCTCGTTATAGGAAGACGCGCTATATGAGTAATCTATCCTAGTAGACATTATACTAGGAAGCTCCTGAGTCAACTGAGCATCTATAAGCCAGTCAGCGGGATAGATGAATATGAACTTCTCTAAGAGAACAGTTCAACGGGTTTAATTGAATTCCGTTATCTGATCAGATTAGATATTATCTAAGACTGTATAAGAGAGACCTAACTAACTGGATTGCTAGCAGTGAGAATAGCCGAAGCTGATAACCCGATTGAATCAGCTCTTTTAGGAGGAATTCCCTTTGTTATCGGAATAAGGGTACAAGCTGCTATCGAATAGGCGCTGTTCACACGTCTTGGTGAATAAGCTGTGATCACTCTACGACTTTCTGTTCAGCACGCTAGCTTGGCTTATGGCTTTGCTCCTTTTCTTCTGTTGTCGGCATACCGTTGCCTTTTGCTTGGCACGTTGTCGGAATAGGCTGTGATGCCAGATAGTGAAGTTCGAAGGGCCTTTCTTTATCACCGTAAGTAGCAATAGACTGATCTTAGCCCGAACCTACAGATTGACGCTTTGACGCCAAAGCAACGTCGTTCCGCTGGAGGGCTTACTGGCTGGCGAGCTTAGCTTCTTCTGCAACTGGCTGATCGGATGGACTTGAGTTTCACTTACAGACTGACCGCTAGAATGAAAAGAGGCTTGCGGAAAGGAATGCCTTAAAGAAAAGTCCCACTTAATGACCTGCATCGTCTATTCTCGCTCGACCACTTGTGTACGTAAAGTATACGTGTACGTGGCGGGCGGAAAGAGACTCCCTGGTAACTAACTAGGGGGATTCCTGAAATGTAATGTATCTTTTCGGGTAAACACTGTAACCAAGCAAGTAGGCAAAAAGCTCTTCTGGAACACTATCTTATCCCCTAGGTAGTATGAATAAGACCATGATAAAGATTTAGATACGGGAAGGTGAGGGGCCTCAGATAAAGAGATCTTAGGTGGGCCTTAGCGGATAGGCGGGGCGTAAGCTCGGGATCAATGGACCAACGCGGGTAGAGAGTAGCTGGCCTAGCCCAATTCCATATAGATTGGGCAGCTAGAAAACCGATGTTCGAGGTTGGAATCACCCTAGAGTGAAGTTCTCGAACAGACCCTTCCAAAGGATATTTCCGCCCGGTTCAACTTGAGTACTCCATTCGGGGTGATATATAAAGGCTAAAATCGTCAGCAGAATAGCTAGTTTTGAAGCCGGTGGGGGATTTTTCTAAAATCAAGTGAAAATGCCATGGAATTTTGAATGTTTGGTCTGGATTCGGATATAGTTCGAAATGAAGCTATTCAATGGCTAACCTAAATCGAAATCTCAAATTGAAATCAAGCTCCTCAAGGATAAAAACCCTCGGTAACCGGCGCTACGACCCCGCAAGGCACTACTGTAGCACTCATTGGCCCTAGATTTATGTCTCCTTTCATTCCAGATCAGATTAAGATTACGTGTTTGTGTTATATACGCAATTATATGTTGCTGGTTCGGTAAGGCTCCAAGTAGTATTCCCTCTCCCCTCGTACCAACGCTAGTTGCAGTCGCTAACCTCTGGGTCATAGAGCTGTTTCCGGAATTATAGGAGGGGTAAATGACCTTTGGTCTTGTCACGAGCTGGAGTCGAACCAGCGCTTCCCAGATCCGCGAAAACACCGGATTTCAACCTTTCGGATCGTGACTTTAAAAAAGAAAGAAGAGAAAGAATGGGGAGTTGGCGCCGTTTAACGGATTGCTTGCTTACCAAGCCATCCAGGCTTTGCACTCCTCCCCCGGCCGATCGAGTCTTCAAATTCTACTTTCTAATAGAGTCGTTAATTCCGCAGCTCGGGGAGAGAATTCCATTTATCCCTACCAAATTCGAAAAAAAAGCAAAGGAGTCATGCCGCTGACAAAGATGCTAGATTAGATCCCCTCCAACCCATACTCGTTATCAATCCGCATTTCCAAGTAGTTTTCTCATATAGACAGAGCCGGGCCCACGTGTTCTGAGATCTTCTTGAACTTGATTCAGAAATTGGATTTCCCGGCCGTCTTTTTCGGCTGGGCTCCATTCAGGGGTGGGTGTCCAGCTCGTCCCGCTTCTCGGCAAAGAAGTCTATAAAGGCTTCTTTGGGAGTGTAGGTGGCATTTTCTGCCAAGCCAGGATGCTGAGAAAGCACTTGTTGAAACAGAGAATAACACTCATGTTTATGTTCTCGGATTTTGAGATCCCGGTTTTCGAATTCGATTAACCGGTTATACTCCTTTTGAGAGGAGCTATTGTCCAGGGCTTCCTTTATTTCTGCCCAATATACCCCCTATCCTTTTCAAGGAAAAAATTTATATCATAGAGGATTCTAAGCCAAGATTGTGAGTAACGGGCCAAGGCTCCGCCAGGACGGACCCTAAGCCCGAATGAATCCTCCGACGAGGCGTTCGAGGGGCTGGAATAGGGAATGATTTCCCCACCAGAAGCATAAAATATTATAATAGTTGATAGAACGTCACTAAGACAGAGACCAAGCCAAGACAGAATGTAGATCCGTATATGATAGAAAATCAAGAAAAGTAGAAAGCTATACTTTTTTATTAATGAATACATAAAAGACGAAAAAAAAAGATCAAGCTTAAATAAAGTATTACCAATACTACTACATTTAGACCTGTTGGCATTATAGCGCTTCCTTCAGATCCGCGAAAACGCCCGAAAAAAATGGCAGTTAAAGTACGACGTACCCGAAAGCCCAATGTATTCATTTTTTTTAGAAAAACGATTATTGAAATCGGATTTCCTTTTCGTGCCATATGCGCTTAGACTTTCCTTTTTTCCCGCTTCAATATTTTAAATGAAAGTCTTCGTTTTCGGTCATGATGATTCTTTTTCGATTTGGATCCTCCTTACTTTTCTCTTGGCTTGGAAAGTAATAACGAAAATGGCTAACCCAATAGCAGATTCCGCAGCTGCCACCGTTGGAACCAATGAAGCAAATGATTGACCCATCATATCATCCGAAGAAACGGAAAATACCAAAAAGTTCAAATTCACAGCTAATAACATTGATTCAATTGGCATTGACATAATAGGAATATTTCGTCTATTAAGGAGGATTCCCCGAATACCTAAAATAGAGATGATCATAGAAAATGTGAAATATTTGATAGGATCCGTTTCGGCAACGTGTACGAACAATTCCTAATCGTCGTCTTAGTTTTTGGCTTGCAATAAAGCTAGGGTCCTAATCGAGCAACTAGTAGTCCTATCTATCCACCTCTCCAAACACAATATCTTGAGTACCTATGATGGTGACCACATCTGCTGGCATGTGATGTTTGGACATAGAATCGAGTCCTTGTGAATGGGCAGAGCCAGGTGCTCTTATTTTACGACGGTAGGGACGATTGCTTCCATTACTGACCAGAAAGACACCAAATTCTCCTTTAGGTGCTTCAACTGCGGTATAGGTAGAAGAAGCTGGTACGGAAAAACCTTCTGTATAAAGTTCGAAATGGTGAATTGAGGTAGAGTAGACCGATGATCCTGTAGTCATTTGGCCGGCTATTGAAAGAAAAAAAGCTTGCATCTGCTCACCCTATTATCTAACCGGTCCCATCTCTCTCCAAACCTAACGTGGTAGTTTCCCATCATAAGGCTTTCTATCTATAGATTAAGCCATTACCAAGGAGCGTCTTTGTTCAGAACTCAGTTGACTGCTTCTATAGATAAGGCGGAGCGTCCTTGGCTCAGCATTATAGCACATAGAGCTTCAAAGCTACTACAGCGCTTCGCTAACTCGAAGCGCCTCGCTATGAGAATGACGCTTCGCTAACGCTCGGCGAAGTCTTTTTCCTTCGCGCTGGCCGTTCGTTTTCTCAGTAGCAAAAGCGCTTCTCTTTGCCCCAGGATTAGAAAAAGAAATTCGGTTTTATTGCTCCACATCTACGCTCGTCAAGCCAACTTTGCTTTTTGGGAGGTGAAACAGCGGTTGAAGCGGGCATTTCGAAATGACAGCATCGAAGAGAAATTTAGATATATACACGGTCACGGTTATCCCGGGCTGTGTTCCGGAAAAAGTGGCCTACTTGAAAGAGTGGGCACTCTCGTCTTTCAACCCCACTATACTATTCATAGTTGTGGGGCACTGTGTACTTACAGCCTCTACGAGAAACAAGTGAATGGGGACGGTGCGTGGCAAACGGAACGAGGAAGGTGTTAGTGGTTTATCATTGGATCAATAATGCTAATCCCTCTTTTTGTGCTACTCCTAGGGCGGGAAGAAGATAAGAAAACGCGAAGCGTTCTCTTGGTTTCCCAACCTGTTGCTTCTAATTCTAAAGGCTGCCCTCTCTCGGCTGGATGTTGGTCCAGCCTACTACGAGGATCCCGTATCCAGCAACCCAACCTAAAAAAGGCATAAAACCCCCTTGTATAGGTTGGAGCTATGAAGCTTACCTTATTATTAGAGAAAGGGGAAAGGGCTTTTTCAGCTGGTGCGCAGGAGCGCACTTCCGTTTTCTCTTTACTAGTAGGGGGTCCCGTGGTTCCTATGCCGCCGCCTTTCCTGGTCTTTTTCTTTTAGTGCTTCGACCCGAAGCGATAGCTTCTAGCTAGTTCAGTGGATAAGATGGCTGCGCTCCAACTCACTCCAGAATGGGACGGCAGTGGTCCGCCGGCAAGCTCGTTTTGATCTTGGACGCAGTACATTGGAATCCTGAAGCACCACCAAAAACGTTACAGCGCGTTGCCTAGGGGGCAGTAAGGCCCCCCGGGTTTCCACCCCCCAAGCGTTTCAGGTGTTTTTCCCCCATTTGGGTTTTTCCTTCCCACCGGTTTTTCCCGGCCCCGGGTTTCCCGGGTTCAAAAAAAGAAGGGAGGGGGGGTCATTTATTCTTCCGAAGAACCGGGGAAGCAAAGCCAATGTCGGGGGGGAAAAAGAAAGGACTTGGGGGAAAAAAGGGTTTCCCCTTGTTCCCCGGAAAAAGGGGGACAACTCGGGTTTTCTTTCCCCTTCCCCCCTTTTTGAGAAGGGTTGGGGGGTTTGGGAAGAAGGGGAGGTTCCTTTCATTGGGCGCCATTTTGGGGAAGCATGGGTGGATGGGGAAAGGGGTTCGAGGTTTTTCCCCCCGGGGGCGGAAAAAAATTAACAAAAAATTTCCAAACCCACACCCCCCTTTTTTTTTTTGGGGATTAAAAATTTTTTTATTTTTTGGGGAATTGGGGGGGGCGGCCTTGGGTTTTTTAAAAAGGGAAGGGCAGGGTTTTCCCCGGAAATCCCGGGGCCACCGGGGGATGGGTTCCCCGGACCTTCATTTTGTTCCGGGGCCCAACCCAGTGGGGGGCCCCCTTTTTGGTTTCCCCCCCCAAAAAAAGGGGTAGTGAAGGTTTTTTGCTCTCTTCCCCTTTAACCGGGAAAGGGAAAATTTCCCCTTTTTATTGGCCCCCCCGGCCAGGCCCGGAAAAAATACCCCCAAAAAGGCCCCTTTGTCCCCCCAGAAAAGGGGGGCGGGGGGGGGCCCCCTTTTTTTTCCCTTAAAAAAAAAGGGGAAAAAATTTCCAAAGGGGGAAAAGGCCTTTCCCAAAAACCCGATTTTTCGGGGTTTCCTTTCAGGGAAGGGGGAAGGTTTCGGGCCCCCTTATCAAAAGGAAGAAAAGCCCCCAAAACCCTTTCCCCTATAAAGTTCAAAGGGCCCCGTTCGGGAAAAAGGAAAAAAGGGCTTTTAAACCCGTTGTGACCAAAAGGGGAAAAAAAGGGCCCTTTGCAGGAAAAATGGTTCCGGGTTTTCCTTAAATTAAAAACTTTTTTTTTTAAAGGCCCTTCCCCCCTTTTCTTTGCCCGGCAACCTTTTTCCAAATGGGAAAGTTATTTTCCTTTTTCCCAATACATTAAACCCTTTGGCCCGGGGCTCCAAGGTAAAAAAAAGGGGTGGGAGGCCCGGGAGGGGAAAAACCTTTTGAGGTTTTCCGAGGACCCCCTTTTTTTGGGCCCCGGGTGCCCTTTAGAAAAAGCTTTTCCGGGTTAATTTTCGATTGTTCCCCCTTCCCCCCCCGGGCCTTTTGTTTCGGGGGCCCCTGAAACCCCCGCTTATTCTTAACCAAAAAGGGGGGACTTTTGTTGCGGGGGGTTCCCCCATAGGTAAAATTTTCCAGGTGATTCTTAAATTAACCAATTTTAAACCCCCAAAATCCTTTCTTTCTGCGAGGAGTCCCTTTCAAAATTTTTTGTTTAAAAAGGGGGGGTTTTGGGAATTTTAAAAAAAAGGTCATAGGGGAAGAATTTGTTGGGGGGGGAATTTACCCCGACCAAGGGGAGGGCCCCAAAGCTGCCTCTTGGCTTATGTCGATTTTATTGATTCCCCTCCCCAAAAAATTTTGCTTCTCTTTTTCGAGGGGTTGAAGAGATGTCAACCGGCAACCGTTTCGGAAAAAAAACGTTTTTGTGGATTTGGGGACGGGGCCTGCCCCAGCAAGCAAAGGATTGGGGGGTTTATTTTGGGGAAAATTTTTTGGGTTTTGTGGGGACAGGGGAAAAAAATTGTTTTTAATAGGGGGAAATTTTTCCCCTCAGGCAAAAAGGGGGTTTTGCCTAAAACCCACTTAAGCATGATATTATGTCAGTAAAAACTTGGTTTTGAAGCCTTGGAGCTTACTTTTGAAGAGAAAAAAAGGCCCCCGGGGCTAGGGGGGAGCTGAGGGGGGACGGGTTTTGGGGGGGCGAATGTGTGTAAAACCCAGTAAAAAGGGGCTTTTCTAGGGGGCCCCGTTTAAAAAGGTGTTGGTTTACGGCCGGGGGAAGGGGTTTCGCCTCGGCCTTGGGCACGTCGGGAAAACCCTTTTAGTTCCCCGGGGGGGGCACGGCCGGGAAAAAACGGAAAAGGTTGGGGGCTTTTGGGTGGAACATGGTAAGCCCATCTTTCTCCTAGGAAAAATGCTGGGGCCCATAGAGCTGGGGGTTGGGAAAGGAAACCCCCAAAAAGGGGAAGCCCCAGCTGAAATCACGTGACCTGCCCCGGGGGTTGGTGGCGACTAGGTTTTTCCGGGTTTTAAAGCGGATCACCCCCCTTCTTTATCCAAAAGTCGGTCGGTTTGGGGCCGGGGGCCCCCGCCTCCGAACGTCGAATGAAATGGTGGCGGGTTTTTTCTTTCTACATCCCTTTTGATATTTTAGGGGCCCGGGGAAACCCCCCCCTACCCCCTTTTGAAAAAGGGGGGGAAAAATCCGCCCCAAAAACGCCAAAACTTGTGAGGGGAGGAAAAGGGCCCTTCCCCCTTAAAAAAAAAAGTCCGCGAACGTCCCGGCCCCCTTTACGTTGGGGAAAGGGAAAAAAGGGCCCCAACAAACCCCCTTCCTTTTTGGGGTGCGGATGTAGCTAAGTGTCTGCTTATTGGTAAAAAGTTTCCTGTGTTGCGGCTGGTGCCGTTTGCGCGCGGTAACCAACCCCCAAAAAAAAAGGGAAAAAGGGTGCCTCCCCGGATCTGAGAAAGATTGAGCCTTTTTGAAGGGAAAAAACTCACGTACGGGGTTTTTTTTTGGGGGGGGGACCCCCAAAAGGGGGCCCCCCACTGATTTTGGCCCCCGGGCCTAAGTAAAATGGGGGCCCCCCCAACCCAAAAAAGGGATTGCGGGGGTTTCCCAAAAAAAACAGCACCTTTCGATGTTCAGGGGCCAATTGGTCCTAAAAGTACCAGTGGGGGGCCCAAAGGGAAATTTTATGTCGTTACTGAAAAAGTATCGAAGGAGGGGGAAAAAAAGTGTTCGGATCTTTTTGAAAAAGTTTTTAAAAAAAAAGGGGCCCAGTGGCATGACCCCAACCCCTTTTATCGAAGGGGATGTCCCCTCACGATGTCGAATAAAAAATACCCCCGGAAAAGGGGGGCCCGTGTAAAAAAAAGATTTCGCCGGTTTTTAACCGAGACTCAGGTTAAGCTCCCTTCGGAACCTTGTGGGGGGTTTGGAGTTTAAAGCATCCGAGGTTGGCGCATTTGTTGGGCGTGGAGAAGTTGGGAAAGCCAATTTCTTTTTTCGGGTCCTTTTTTTTCCCCTTCCCCCCCCCGGATAGCGCTTTGCTTCCGGTTTTCGGAAGAAACAACTGACTTCTCCTTCTTCATTGATCTGGGGGAAAAGGAACCCTTACCAGTTGGGAAGCTAGAATCAAGTAAGTGGCTTTATGGGATAACTAAGCTGACACACCCGGGGTTTGGTGCTGGGAAAAAGGGTGGTGCCTTACTGCACCGTGGCGAACGCGCGGAAAGTTCGTGGTGGGCTTCAGGTTCCCAATGTATGCGTCCAAGTCAAAAACGAGCTTGCCGGCGGACCAGCCGTCCATTCTGGAGTGGTTGGAGCGCAGCCATCTTATCCACTGAACTAGCTAGAAGCTATCGCTTCGGGTCGAAGCACTAAAAGAAAAAGACCAGGAAAGGCGGCGGCATAGGAACCACGGGACCCCCTACTAGTAAAGAGAAAACGGAAGTGCGCTCCTGCGCACCAGCTGAAAAAGCCCTTTCCCCTTTCTCTAATAATAAGGTAAGCTTCATAGCTCCAACCTATACAAGGGGGTTTTATGCCTTTTTTAGGTTGGGTTGCTGGATACGGGATCCTCGTAGTAGGCTGGACCAACATCCAGCCGAGAGAGGGCAGCCTTTAGAATTAGAAGCAACAGGTTGGGAAACCAAGAGAACGCTTCGCGTTTTCTTATCTTCTTCCCGCCCTAGGAGTAGCACAAAAAGAGGGATTAGCATTATTGATCCAATGATAAACCACTAACACCTTCCTCGTTCCGTTTGCCACGCACCGTCCCCATTCACTTGTTTCTCGTAGAGGCTGTAAGTACACAGTGCCCCACAACTATGAATAGTATAGTGGGGTTGAAAGACGAGAGTGCCCACTCTTTCAAGTAGGCCACTTTTTCCGGAACACAGCCCGGGATAACCGTGACCGTGTATATATCTAAATTTCTCTTCGATGCTGTCATTTCGAAATGCCCGCTTCAACCGCTGTTTCACCTCCCAAAAAGCAAAGTTGGCTTGACGAGCGTAGATGTGGAGCAATAAAACCGAATTTCTTTTTTAATCCTGGGGCAAAGAGAAGCGCTTTTGCTACTGAGAAAACGAACGGCCAGCGCGAAGCGAAGAAAAAGACTTCGCCGAGCGTTAGCGAAGCGTCATTCTCATAGCGAGGCGCTTCGAGTTAGCGAAGCGCTGTAGTAGCTTTGAAGCTCTATGTGCTATAATGCTGAGCCAAGGACGCTCCGCCTTATCTATAGAAGCAGTCAACTGAGTTCTGACAAAGACGCTCCTTGGTAATGGCTTAATCTATAGATAGAAAGCCTTATGATGGGAAACTACCACGTTAGGTTTGGAGAGAGATGGGACCGGTTAGATAATAGGGTGAGCAGATGCAAGCTTTTTTTCTTTCAATAGCCGGCCAAATGACTACAGGATCATCGGTCTACTCTACCTCAATTCACCATTTCGAACTTTATACAGAAGGTTTTTCCGTACCAGCTTCTTCTACCTATACCGCAGTTGAAGCACCTAAAGGAGAATTTGGTGTCTTTCTGGTCAGTAATGGAAGCAATCGTCCCTACCGTCGTAAAATAAGAGCACCTGGCTCTGCCCATTCACAAGGACTCGATTCTATGTCCAAACATCACATGCCAGCAGATGTGGTCACCATCATAGGTACTCAAGATATTGTGTTTGGAGAGGTGGATAGATAGGACTACTAGTTGCTCGATTAGGACCCTAGCTTTATTGCAAGCCAAAAACTAAGACGACGATTAGGAATTGTTCGTACACGTTGCCGAAACGGATCCTATCAAATATTTCACATTTTCTATGATCATCTCTATTTTAGGTATTCGGGGAATCCTCCTTAATAGACGAAATATTCCTATTATGTCAATGCCAATTGAATCAATGTTATTAGCTGTGAATTTGAACTTTTTGGTATTTTCCGTTTCTTCGGATGATATGATGGGTCAATCATTTGCTTCATTGGTTCCAACGGTGGCAGCTGCGGAATCTGCTATTGGGTTAGCCATTTTCGTTATTACTTTCCAAGCCCAAGAGAAAAGTAAGGAGGATCCAAATCGAAAAAGAATCATCATGACCGAAAACGAAGACTTTCATTTAAAATATTGAAGCGGGAAAAAAGGAAAGTCTAAGCGCATATGGCACGAAAAGGAAATCCGATTTCAATAATAGTTTTTCTATAAAAAATGAATACATTGGGCTTTCGGGTACGTCGTACTTTAACTGCCATTTTTTCGGGCGTTTTCGCGGATCTGAAGGAAGCGCTATAATGCCAACAGGTCTAAATGTAGTAGTATTGGTAATACTTTATTTAAGCTTGATCTTTTTTTTTCGTCTTTTATGTATTCATTAAAAAAAAAGTATAGCTTTCTACTTTTCTTGATTTTCTATCATATACGGATCTACATTCTGTCTTGGCTTGGTCTCTGTCTTGTGCGTTCTATCAATATTAAAATATTTTATGTTCTGGTGGGGAAATCATTCCCTATTCCAGCCCCTCGAACGCCTCGTCGGAGGATTCTTCGGGCTTGGGGCCCGTCCGGGCGGAGCCTTGGCCCTTACTCACAATCTTGGCTTAGAATCCTCTAGTAAAATTTTTTCCTTGAAAAGGTTAGGGGGTATATTGGGAGAAAAAAAGGAAGCCCTGGACAATAGCTCCTTCAAAAGGGTAAACCGGTTAAATCGAATTCGAAAACCGGGATTCAAAATCCGAGAACATAAAATGAGTGTTATTCTCTTTTTTCAAAAAGTGCTTTTCAGCATCCTGGCTTGGCAGAAAATGCCACCTACCTCCCAAAGAACCCTTTTTATAGACTTCTTTGCCGGAAGCGGGACACTGGACACCCACGAAAGGGTAATCTACTGAGCTATCCTCCCGTATATGCGCCAATGCTTGAACTGACCGTTGACCCTTTACCAAAAGATAGAAGGCACACAAAAGTTAACCCTTCTAAATCTTGCAGGACCTTACACTCTATGTTTTTTTAAGGTCCATCTGCACTCACCTTGTGTTATTCTCTTTTTGAAACATAATTCTTAGTGCATCATTAGTCTTTTCAGAGTGCTATTCAAATCTCTTTTCAGCTCTGTCCTAAAGAAAATGGTCCCAGAGCAATCATGTGAAATTTAAAGGGGAGTTTCAGCGGGAGAGAGGTTGTCAAAGACTCAAACGACTTCAGCGACTTCCGCTCACTGATCACGATCGGTCATTTTTAACTCTAACTGCAGAAAATTCTTTGATAATCTTCTCCATCTTGTCTAATGCCGAAACTCCCCTCCCCTCTTGCATCTTGCTAGGAAAAAAAACTTGCCGAAAAAACTTCATCTTTACTATTGTCACTGACTCATATCGTTCTCTGTGGAGTCCCCCCCTTCTTTCCTCGTGCCAGAAAGAATTTTTACCACTGAAACGTCATACCTTTATCCTTGACCACCATTAGCACGCTTCGAAGAACTTTTTTTTTTTTTCTATCTCCGCGGTCAACTAAACTAACCTTCTCTGTCAGCTTTGTATTTTGGCTAATGACTAATCTTCTATCGAACCTCCCCATTCCCGACAGGCAACAAACCACTTAAAAAGCCCCTAACAGGTACCCCTGATCGATGCATCGAAAAATAAGATAGCTCGTGGTTCGTTCTCCATCATCATACTTTCTTTTTTTTCTTTGAATCTGTGCTTAACAGCCTTGTGGGCATGATTTCACATCCTCCCTTCCGGCTATAGATAAGCGTCTTTTTGATGCCACCGACCCGGCTCTTCTTTGTTCGAATCTTTACACATTCAAGTGGTGGCCAAGCTAAACAGCAAGCCAGACAAGTTCAGATTTATAGAGTCAGAAGTTCGAAAGAGCTTGGGGTTTTCCCTGTGACTAACTGCAGAACACTTCTACTGTTAGCCATTGAGCTAAGGTCTCCAAAAGAGGCACAACCATATTCCAATTTATTATATAGTTGGCTTGGTTTTTGGCGATCACTAAATGGTTGCTACTATTTTCTAAACCACGGCTCGCTCAATTATAGCACTAAGACCTTTTTCGTACAAGATCTTTTAAATCGCTCTGATGGGACATCTATCGAGTAGAAAGTTCAACTCGTTGAGGAATTTAGCTTATGCTACCCTTTTTTTAGGCCTCTAATGGTTGTACTGATGTAGCACAATAAAGGGCGGTTCCAGCCCCGCATAAACCTTATTTCGTCTTACAGAGGCTCGGACTTTGATCAAGAACACCATCCGCTTCTAGTGAAGGGAGTTCTAGTTTCCCGAATTGATAGAAAGAAAGAATTCCACCATTCCATTCCTTCTAATGACTTTTCTCCTCACTGCTTCAAGAAGCTTTTTTTATTTTTAGTAAGGCGATGTTGTTGTGCCCCCTTCTGGCCAGAAGATTTTAACTTCGTCCAAATTTCGTTCCCCTTCACTGGGGTTTATTCTATCCGCTTTTCCAAAGAAGCTTCACCTTAACTTTTCAATAGTGACAAACCGTAAAATTAAAAGCCCAGGACTCATGAGAACCGAAGGGAACCAATGTCGTGGGAGAAAAAATTTTGGAAGCGGGGCCTTTTTTTTCAAAAGCCCTTACCTAGGCTCTCTTTTGCCAAGGGCCGGCGGGTGATTTAAAAGGGGGGGGCCTTAGAGGCGGGAATTCTTTACTCTTAAAGAAAAGTTCCTGCCCAATACCCCCTTAGGATTACAACCCCCAAGAACCTACCAATTTGAATACGTCTCTGGGTTAAGGCCACTACAACGGATTGTTTCCCAATATTTTTGACCTTATTCGTGGGGGTTAGACCCCAATGGGGAGCTTTCCCCTCCCCCCGGGAAAACTACGGTCACTTAGGCTTTGCTCAAAAACCTGGAAGGGTCCGATCGCGCAAGGGCCTAAAGCAAAATTGGGGCCAAAAGAAGAAAGACCCAAGGTGGTTGTTCCATCCTTTAAAAGGAAATTTTCCCGGGCTGGCCATCAAATTAAGGGGGCCCAAAATACACCGAACCGGGATGGAATTTTCCCTGGGCCCTCCAAGGGGAAAGGGTTTTTGGGGTAAAAAGGGGAAAAGGGGCCCCCTTTTTTCGATGGAGAAAAAACCTGGGAAAAACCGTGGTCCCCAGGAAGGTTGCATCGTTTTACAAGTGAAGCCTAACCCCGGGGCCGTAGTGGTAACAAAGTGCCTTAAAGTTGTTTTGCCCACCCCTTTCCCTTGGGAAGGGAGGGAAGGGGGCCCTAAGTTTTCAAAAATTCCCCCCCCCCTTTTTTTGCCCTTGGTCTCCAAAGCCGAGGGCTCCCCCACTTGGCCCGGCTTAAAAGGCCTTGAGTTTGGGCCTTGGCGGGAATTCCTTTTGTTTTAAACCCCCCCCGGGGGGCAGGGAAAAGGGCCCTCCGCAATTATTTTAAAATTTGAAGCCTTCGTTTTGAATTTTGTCCCCCAGTTTAAATTTCATTTTTAGTAGGGCCTTTTAATTTATTAAATTTTGTGTAGGGGGCCCTACCCCATTTTGTCCTCTATCGGATGTTTCATTTCACCGGGGATTGTTTCAGGGAAAAATTCGAATTGAGGACCTCCGGCCACTGTCTTTAAACGCAAACCGTAACTTTTAAGGCTAGGGGCTTCGTCCCCGGAAGGTTTTGGGTTTAAGAGGAGGTTCAACTGAAAAAAGTTTCCTTTAACCCAAAACCCCCCCTAGGAGGGGTTTTGCGTTGTAAAAGCTAAGGATCCCCTTTTAGACCGAGGCAGCCCGAGTGACAGAAATGACCAAAGGCGGAACCGCTTGTTTGGAAAAAGAATCGGGCCCGGTATTTTTTAAAGAAAACTTCCCTTCCCTTCCTTTAAAACCTTGGCTCACCCTTTTATCGGCGCCTCCTTTGCAAGGCTTCAAAAGGGCCCTTCCGTTGTTGGCCTAGGGGGGAGACCCTTTTTTCTTTTCCGACGCCCACCAAAACGGGGCCCTGCAATTTTACGGCTTTCTTCCTTTCGTTTAAAGGCCACCCCAAAAATTTAAACTTTTAATCTTTCAAGGGCCAGTATTTTATTAGAGGTTGGAAGCGGGAAAGGGTGGCCCTGCAATTCCTATGGGACTGTTTTAGTCAACCCAAAGGCATTATCCGGAAACCTTTAATTGGGGGCGACCTCCCGGGATTGACCTCCCAACGCCCCGGGAACAATGAAATTACAGGGCCTTGAGGAACAATCCAAAAAGGGAAAAGAAACCCTTTCCGGCAGGGTGTTTTTCAAAAAAAGGGCGGACCCCAGGGGGGTTTTTCCCCTTTTATACAACAATGGCCAAGGTTACAGAATGTAAGATTAAGGTTTTAAAGGTCGGAAAAAGTGTTTAAGGGGAACCTTTAAACCAGGCTAAAAGCGTGCCTTGTTAAATGGGCGACTGCAGAATTGAAACCTCCCCTTTCCCACTACCGGTTAAAAATTCTCTAAAGAGGGGAAGTACAAGGCAAACCCCCCCCCCCTTATTAACTTCCCTCTTTCTGAAATATGGGGGAGGAGTTGAAAAGGCCCTTTTGAACATTCCTCTAGAAGGGTGCTCAACCCCCAAAAAAAAATTTTCGGAATTTTGGGGGACCATTAAAATGGGGAAAAAGGGTCCTTCCCAGGAGGAGTTGGAGGGGCCTGAAGGTTTCTCGTAGATTTTAGTGCCGATGTATCATAAAAGGGAAAACCGAAAGGTCCATTTTCCTGGAAGGGTTCTGCAAAAAGTAGCCCGGGGGAAAGGGGGCTCAAAGCTTATGAGCTGTTTGGCCCCGAGTCGACTATAAGGGTTAAGGGAAGGTCAATTTTCTTTCCCAATGGAGGGTTGTTTTGGGTTGGAAGTCGGCCCCCCCCTTTTTTAAAAAAAAAGGTTCGGGAAAAGGGAAACTTGAATAACCCCTAAGGGCAGAACCTATTATAAACTAAATTTTTTGGGTAAGAGCGAATTTTTTAAAAAATCCCCCGCTAAACCCGAAATACCCGGGTTTAAATTTTAAAGGGAACAAGGAAGCGGTGCCCCCTCAAAAAATAAATTGCAAAACATGAAACTTTCGACAGTTTGTCGGGAGGGGGAGGGACCCCCAACTGAAAACCACTACCCCCCAAAATTCCCAAACCCGGCCAAAAAAAAGGGGGAAAAGGGGTAAGGTTAAAATTTTTTGGGGGGATGCCTCCTAAAAGAGGGGTTCGGGTACTAAGCTTCGGGCCGGGAAGGGTTTTCTGCCATTCAGACCATTCAAAGAGAAAAATTTTTTCCCGGTGGGGGGGTCTTAAACCGACGCGGGGAAAACCTCATGACTGGGGTCTTTTTACAGGAAGGGCCCCTTTTCACCGGGTTGAAAGGTTCCAAGGGGTCGGTTTTCCAATAAGGGGGACTTTTCCCTTTGAAGGGGGGTTAAAGCGTTCGGTTCTATTCCGGGGGTTAAAGGAAAAAAAAAGCCACCTTTTAGAGAGAGAAGGTTGCCACCTTTGATTTAAGTTGAATCAGCCTGGGTAAGTGGGGGTTTCCCGCCAGGAAAAAACCTCTTTAATTTCGGCGGTTTTACAGACTTCACGATGTTTTCTCCGGTGTAAATTTCAGCCAAACCTTTCAAAAAAAAAAATCAATAAATTCCTTCCCTTTTTTTGTTCCCCCAAAAACCCCATTTCCATTCTTCCCAAGAAGAAGTTTCCCTTTGGGGTTTTGGGGGCCCCCTTTTTAAAACCGGCAAGGGGGAAAGGGTAAAATCCCTTTTACTTCTTCCCCGGGCTAGGGATAAAATTCCTTCGAGGCCCCCGGGGGTTTGGGTGTTTTAAAATTTTCCCCTTTGTTTTTGACCTTTTCCCAATTAATCGGGTGGAACCCCGCCCGGCCCCTTCTCCCTGCATTCCCCGGTTTTTCCCAGGGAGTGGAATTTTCCCTTGGGTATGGGCGGGGTTCCCTTTTCCAAACCCCAACTTTTTTCTAAACATGGGCCGGGGGTAAGGTAAACCTTTACCCCCCCCCCCCCCCCCGAAGGAAAAAGGGAAAACCGACCCGGGTTTCTAGGCAGCGGGTGCGTCAAGGCCCACCCCCATTAACCTCCCCCCCAAGGTGGGTTCCCGCCCCCTTCTTTTTAAATTTGTTTAACCCCGTAAAAAAATTTTTTTTAAAGGGGGAAGGGAAAATTTTTTGGGGGGCTTGGTTTGGAAAGCCTCGGGAAATTTTTTTTTTTTTCTGCTTTTTTCCCCCCTTCACTGGGCATTTAAAATTTCCTTAAAGGCCCCCAAAAACCCCCCTTTTTTTTCCCCCCAGTATTGGACTGAACCGGAACTTGACCTCCCGGACCCCTTTTCCCATGGACAAGCGCTCGGGCCTCGGGCTCCTCCCCAACGGGGGGAAAGGACGGTGGGGTGTTGGGTGGGGGTGGGGCCGGGAAAACCCCCAACCGCTTTTTTCCTACTCTAGAATTTAGGCCGTAGGGAACCTTGTTCCTCCTTTCCCACCCCCAAAAAACCCAAACCTGACCGAACCACCGGGAAGTTTTAGGTTCCGAAGCCTTCCGAAAACCTTGATCTTTCTTTTCTGCATAACTTCCAAGGCTTTTTTCCCCCTTTTTGTTATTCAACACATTTTCCGAACCAACCCTAAAGAACGGCATAGACACGCCCAACAGCCGGAAGGCTCGGCAAAGGTGGCAAACCCGAGGGAGGGGCCCCTTGGATCCCCGGGGGCCTTTGGGCGAAGAAGGGCGTTAAACCGCCCGGCCGGTTCATACGGAAGAAAAGGAAAGGGTTTTTCCCCCTTTTACCAGGCCCTAAAGAAGGGAAGCAATAATTTTGACGGAAATTTAGCCTTAAAAGTGAATGGAAAAATGACAATAAATTGGGACGGCTCCTACCCCGTTCCCGGTGGCAGCCTTTATCAAATTTAAAATTGAAGGGGCACCTGGGGGCTCCCGCTGGGGGACCCCTTTTTTAGGGGTTTTAAAAAACCGGCACCCCCCTAAAGGATGAGATAATTAATAAATTTTAAAAATTCAAGTTCCTTATTCCCCGACGCGTGTCCGAAGAGCTTCTTTTTCAGCTCCCCCGCAGGCGAAGGGGAAAAAATTTAGGTTTTGGGCAGACCATTGGGATGGGTAAAGGGGGGCCAACGATCCTGCCTAGGTTAATAACCAAAACCTGAGGGGTTTCAACGGGCTGTAGGTGCCGGGTTGTCGGCGGAAACTGGGTTCCCTTCCCCCACGCCCCCTTTGGTCAAAAAAAGGGTTCCAGGAAAAAAACTGGGTTTTTTGGCCACCCCAAAAAACCCCAGATTTGGGGGGTTTAGTTCTCAACCTGGAAGCTATCCTAACGGGGCCAGGGGCCCGGGGTTTAAAACCCATGCCACGTTTGGCGAAAAGGGTTCCG
>JAVBHU010000126.1:0-38489 GCA_034768395.1 Linum lewisii | reverse complement strand
CCTAACACTATGATCCTCCGAGTTTTTAAATCCTTTATAGAAATTAACCCCCGCCACCCCCCCCCCTCTTCTCGACCAACCAAAAAACGTAAAATTCACCACAAGTTGATCCACTCGATTTTGTCGTTAGGGCGCCCAAAAGCGCTTTTATGAAAAAAAAATTTTAGTATTCCTATCTCCCAAGGAAAAACCATAACTCCTTTGATCTTTGGCCCCAAACATTTGCACCCTCCTTTTCATCCAAAAGGGAAATCTAAACCCCAGGCATTCCTTAATCTGTCTTTTCAACTCCCCCAAAAACACTAATCTCCAGGGTTTGGGACACACCCTTTTCCCCCAAAATTTCACACGAAAACAATAAAGGCTTGGGGTCCGAAAAAAAGTGGGGGGCCAACATTTGGGAACCTTACAGTTTAAAAACCCTTTTGTCCTCCCAACAAACGGGAGATAAAAAACATTCTAAAGGGCTTAGAAACCACCGCCCCCCTTTCCTTAGATTGACCAAGTGAAACCCTTTCCCCAAAGACAGGGGGGGAGATCGCCCCAGACCCAAAAACCCTCAATAAAATCATTGAACAATTCCAACTCAAAAACCTGCTTCGATACCCCACCCCTGGGGTCTCCTCCCTAGCTCTAATCATTTTAAAAAAGTCACCCCCCACACATCCCGGCCAATTTTCCCCCCAACCCCAAATACCCTTTGATCTCCTGAAAAAAAAAAGTCTCTTAAGGGCAAAATATTTAGGGGCCCAAATACAAAATTAAACCCCCCCTTTTAAAAACAAAGCCGTCCCGACCTTTTTCCTTTTAAAAAAAACCACTACCAAAGAAACCTTTTTCTACCACTCCCCCTTTCCACCTCAAATAAATTATCATCCCAAAGAGTCAAAAAACCCCCCCCCAAGGGGCCTTTATAGCGGGGAGGCATGCCCAAAAAAAAAAAAAGTTGGGTTTACCTCCCATCAACCTCCTTGAACTCCCAAACCCCAATTTTTTAAAGCTTAGTTTCCTAAAAAAAATAACATTTGCCCTAGCCATTTTTACATCTATCCCTAAGTATGAAATTTTTTTTTCCCGCATCAAACATTTCCCCCTCACTTCCAAGATAGAATTCTTTGGATTCATTTTAGCTTTAAGTAAAGTAGAGACATACCCGTTTTTCGGGCCCTTTTTCCCCCCTTGCCCCCGCCGCGGAAACCCCCCCCCCCCCTCTTATCCGTTGTAACTCCCAAATCTTGCCTCGACTTTTTGCGGCGTTTCTGACCCACCCTCCTTACCTCTTTCCCTTACCTCATTTTCTGCTATCCTTTTTAAACCAGGCAATTTTAAATTTTAAGAAAATGGGGCCCCCTTTCACACTTTAAGGGTTTTTTTAGAGGGGGGCCCCCCTTCTTTCTTTTAATTTGGGGGGAAAAAAATTTTGGAAAGAAAATTGTCTCCTGTAACTCTTTTTTCCCTTGGAAAAAATCCCTCCCGGGCCCCTTTTCAAATTTAATCTCCCTTTCCCGCATTTCCCGTTTTTCCCAAAAACTTTTCCCCAAAATATTGGGGCCGAAAAATTTTCATGATCCACAAACAAAAACTTTTTTAAAACCCCCCTTTTTTACAAATTTTTTTTTTTTTGGGAAATTTTCAAAAATTTTTTTTAAGTAAAAAACTCCCACAAGGCCTGTTTCCTGAGCCGGCCCCCCCCCCATTTTTTTCATTTTTAAAATGCTTCCTTAGCCGAAAACCCCCAATTCTTCATTAAGCCTTTCTTCCCTTAAACCGGCCCCCCCCCCCCCCCATTCTTCATTAAGCCAACTTCCTTAGCCGGCCCCAAACCCTTCTTCATTAAGCCTACTTCCTTAGCGGCCCCCCATTCTTCTTTAAGACTGCCTCCTCTGTGGCCCAAATAGGCCCCCCCCACACATTTTCCGGGCAGCGGGTACAAAATTTCCCTTTTAATCTCCATACCCTCCTTTTCGCCCCCTTTTCATCTTAAATTTAGCACAAAAACCCAAAAGGAGTCACCTACCCTCCTTTTTCTTTTGCGCCCCCAAAAATTTAAAAAAATCAATCTGTTATCTTTAACCTTCCCCCTTGAAATCCCAACTTTATTCTTTCACCTTTCTCAAAATTCGCCCGTCCTCATCCCCCCTCATCCCTTTCAAAACCCCCAAAAATATCCCCGGGAGGGGCCGACCCACTTTTTCTCTTCGTCGGTTGTAATTTAAGTAGAACTTTTTTTCCCCGGCCCGGCCCCCCCCCCCCCCCCCCCCCCCCCCCCCGCCCGCGCCCCCAATTGCCCTCCACGTCGCCACCCCCAAATTTTTTGCCCTCCCCCAAACCCCCCTTCCTTAACCCCCCCCCCCCCCTTTCCCCCCCCAAAACCTCTTTCCCTTTTTCAGCCTTTTCTCATCTCCTCTCCCACCCCAAAGGGGTTCTTCGGGTTTCCTCTCTCACCCCCCAAGCAGCCAAAACCCCTCCCCCTTTTAAACTAAAGGGCCCACACCCTTTTTGGAAAATCGAAAAAAAGAAAAAAAACCTTTCAACCTGACCTTAATCTCTTTTAAAGATTAAAAACCCTCTTCCTCCAAGCACCCCTTTCCTCCCCAAAAATCCTAAGCGATATTCTCAGTAATGCCTCGGATCTAGATGTAGTGGGATTCTCTTTAAAACCACCCTTGTCGGCCTCTTCAAACCTAAAACTTTCTGACGTGCCAGACCCCCGGAACCACCTATCCCCCCTTTCACTGGGTGGGCCTTTTGGTGTTCCCAACGATTCAAAGATAAGATCCTTTGGCCCCTCCGTCTCCGTTTTCCCACAGCAAAAACACCCAAAGGGTTTCATCACCTAAGGGGGCCCCGAATGTCGGGCTAGCACCGGAACACCCCCAAAATTTTAAAATTTTAATCCCATTTCTCTTAAACCGGCCTCCAAAATCCTGGTAAAACCCCACCATTTTTAAAGGAAAATTTCCGGGCCCGGAAAACTAAAAGGCCTTTTCCTAAAGTAAAAGGGTTAAAGCCCTTCCCCCCTAACTCCAAGCTCTTTTTTTACCTTTAATCACCCTTCTTTTTGCCCTTTTTTACCATCTTAACCCTTTTCCCCACCCAACTGAAAGGCCTCGGGGCGCCACCACCCCCGGGGCCAAAAAGGGACCTTTGAAACTAACCAAACCACCCCATTGCCCTTTTCAACCCCTTTTTTCTCCCCAAACGGCCTTTCAAAAAAAAACCTTACCAAACCAAAATTTTTCCTCCACCCCGGCCGTCTTCCCAGTCCCCCGGAAAAACCCCAAACCCCCAAAAAAATTAAATTTTTCCTCCCCCCCCCCCCCTCCCCCAAATCTCTCCGAATATTCAAAAATTTTTTGAAAACCCCCCTTCCCCCCCCTTCCCAAACCCTGGGACACCCCCCGGGTTCCCCCTGAAAAAATTCCCCCCGAAAGACACAAAGCACCGGGGAAAAGGTACCCACCGGTTGGGTCCGGGGGAAAGCCACCACCAGCGTTTTTCTCGCACCCACCTTAGCTGATCCTCCCTTTCCACAAGAACGAAATGTGACCTCCCTTCCCTAGGGGACCATAAACCCCTCCCCAAGGCACCCCAGAAAAAACCCTTTGGTTTAAAGAAAAAACCCCAAAACAAAAAAACATTTTTCCCTAAATCTGAAAAAGGGGACCACCTTGATCCGAAGATTTGGGGGGCTCTGAGCCCCTGCCGGAGTTTCCCCCCCCCCCCCCCACTCCCCCCCCTATCATATTTCTCTCTCAAACCCTCTCATATTCCCTTTTGTGCTTAAATTCAAATTTTTAGTTTGTTACTGAATGAACTACGCTACGTCCCTGAAATCGGAAAAAGATTTGGGGAAAACCAAAAAAAGAGAGAAAGCACAGCAACACAAATGCACTAACTTTTTTTTGTTACTAATCCCAAAAAAATGGGTGTGAATTAAAGTGAAAATTGGGGTAGTGTATTTAAAAAATAGGTTCACAAATGGATAAACCAAAAAAGAGGAAAGAAAAAAAGGGGATGATGAATTGGGGTTTTCAATTGACATCCAACAGCCTCCCCACAATTTCGAAATCATCCACAGACCCTTCAATCGCCTTCTGAAACCCTTTTACGGCTTTCCCTTTAACCCCCATCCCCTTTTGAATGCACTCAGAAACTCATCCCTTACTATCTTCGTTTAACAATACCTCAAAACTCCCGGAAGCCCGGGTTTGATTGGGAGGGGGTGACGAAGTGGAAGGAAGCCACAGAAGCGAGGAACCCAAGGTTTTTAGAAAAGCTTTCATTTTAAAATTTTAAATTTAAACTACGGGGAGAATGATTCCCAAACTCGAAGTCTCTGGGCCCATTACGAGGGAGGGGAGGCTTTTTGGGGGTTGGGGCAACGGGGAAAAAAAGAGCACCGGCGAGCTAAACGGGTGGGGGGGTTTTTTGGGGCGGTAGCGGGGGAGGGGGGGGGAGAAGATGGGAAAAGGGGGGGAGAGTGATTTTTTTTTTAAATTCCGGGGTTTTTTTATTTTTTTTTACTAATATTTTTTATTATTTTGCTGATTGAACCGTTGAGTCTTTTTTCATTCAGCGTTGGAAAAAAAATATTGGAGGGGGAAATTTTAAAGGAATTTAAGTTTGAGGGCCCTTTTTTACATGTTTTTTTTCATAGGGGGGCCGGTGCGTTATATTCTGAAACTTAGGGGGACTTTTTAAAATCAAGGGGCCCCTCAAATATATGACAAGTTGCAACCAAACGAGTGACGATCAATTAAAAAATCTTTTTTCGGGGTTTAAATAGCCGTTTGCCCGGGTTTACAAAAACTCACTCAATCTTTCAATTATATAATGCTTTTTTTGTTTCCCTTTGTCGCTGATTTTGAAAATTGAATAATAAATTCATAAAAAAAAAAAATTTCAAAAAAAAATAATAATTTACTTTGGGAAACCCAAAAAAAGAAGTTAATAATTTTTGGATTTTTTCCAAAAATAGGCTTGGGCCAAAATTCCCAAATTTCCCCAAAAAAGGTCGTTCTACGGTCAATTCCCCAAAAAAGGTTGTTTTTTGCTGATGGACGCGTACATCGCCAAAAATTAAAATGGCGATTAGATAAAATCGGCAGAATGTTTGACGATCATGAGCTCCCGCCCCCAAAAAGCCCCTTTAGTGGCGATTTTACTCTGAAAAATCGCCACTGGGAAGTGGCGATTTTGGGGGCCCGACAAAAGCAAAACCCCCAAAAACGTCATTTTTTACGGGCGTTTTTCAGCATGAAAATCCCCAAATTTTTAAGTGGCGATTTTATGCTGACTTTGTCAGAAAAAAAATCCCCATTTTACAGTGGCATTTTAAAAACCAATTCTTTGACACTTTTTTTAAAAAATTTATAGAAAAAATACCCCTTTTTGGTCTTTTACTTTTGTAACTTAACAAAAACCCCCCTTTTTATTGTATAAACCGCTATTTTTATCCCCTCATACTTATAGTTCCCCCTTTTTTATAGTTGAAAAAAAAGGATCCAAAATAAAAATTTGGTAAATTTTTATGAGAGAAAAAAAAATGGCGGTTTTTTCCCAATGGGGGCTATTTTTTAAGTTCATAAAGAAAAAAGGGCCCCAAAAATGCTATTTTACTATATTTAAATAAAAGTGTCAGACACTTTGATTTCAAATTTACAAAAATTTTAGCTTTTTGATCTTTCTACTCTTTTTAAATTTAATTAAATACCCCCCTTTTTTTAAAAAATCGTTTTTTTATCTTTCATACTTTTAGTAGTTTCCTTCTTTTATTTTAAAATTTTTTTTATCTTTCATATTTTATAGTGGATCCTTCTTTATTTTAAAAATGGAAGGATCCAAAATAAAAATTTGGTCAAAGGATGAGAGAAAAAAATAGCGGTTTATACAAAAAGGGGCTTTTTGTTAATTTGACAAAGTGGGAAAAAACAAAAGGCTATTTTTTACTTTATTTGAAAAAAAAGGGTCTGAAATTTTTTTTAAAATATAGTAAAATACCCTTTTGGGGCCTTTTACTTTATAAAAATTTTAACAAATAGCCCCAAATTTTTAAACCGCCATTTTTATCTTCATACGTTGCCCAAATTTTTTTTTTTTGGGGATCCTTCCTTTAACTATAAAAAGGGAAAAAAAATATAAGCTTGGAGATAAAAATAGCGATTTTATAAAATTTAAGGGGCTATTTGTTAAGTTGAAAAAAGTAAAAAAAACCCAAATTTTGCATTTTACTATATTTAAAATTTAAAAGTGGAAGAAGGGGGTGG
Source organism: Linum lewisii (assembly GCA_034768395.1). NCBI lineage: Eukaryota > Viridiplantae > Streptophyta > Magnoliopsida > Malpighiales > Linaceae > Linum > Linum lewisii. Next base: position 32,220 of record JAVBHU010000126.1, on the reverse strand, counting down.
TGAAAATCGCCACTATAAGTGGCGTTTTTTTGTTTTTGACAAAGTCAGCAAAAAATGCCACTTAAAAAGGCGATTTTCATGCTGAAATCGCCAGTATAAGGGGTTTTTTTTTTGGGGGGGTTTTCTTTTGTCGGGCCCCAAAAAATCGCCCACTTAAAAGGTGGCGATTTTCAGAGTAAAAGGGGCCCCAAATAAGGGGCCCGTTTTTGGGGGCGGGAGCTCAGGGTTTCGTCAAACATTTCTGAAAAATTTTTTTGGGCTAAATCCCCAACTTAATTTGGCGATGTCCCGGGGTTCATTTTAGCACAAAAGGGCCTATTTTGGGAATTGACCTTTTTTGAACGACCCTATTTTGGGAATTGAATTTTGGGCCCCAAAGCCTTTTTTTTTAAAAAAATCCCATAATATTTGACAAAACGGTTTTAAAATTGGTAGGGGAAAAAAGTACAATTTAAGGGGAAAAAGGTGTTCAAGTAAAAGAAAAAAGGGGGTTTTTTTTCCCCAAAAGGGGCCGAGATGGGCGGTTTTAAAAATTTTTTAAATTTCCCAAAAAAGGGATGTGCTTTGACGAAGATTTTTGGGGGGTTATCTTAGTGGAGGGTTTAAAATTATCCCAAAAAGTTCATTACTTTTCAGTAAAAAATTTTTCCAGATGAAAAAAATTTAAAAATTTATTCAGTTTTTCCTTTTAAATAAATTTTTTTCCTTTGGCCACGGGTTCGTACTGGGAGCCCCCGGGGTGTTGTTTTAAAATAAAAAAAAGGAGACCTTCCGTTTCTGGGTACAAAGTGACAACTCTTTTAAACACATTTGGGGAAAAGGTTTTTGTTTTTCACCTCCCAGGGGTTCATACTCTTCTAACCCCGTAGTTGGGGGGGTTACCGTGCATATCATGTTTTTTGGGGGTTTAGTAATGCGTTTGTGAAGAATTGGTTTCCCCGTATGGTTTGAATTCTGGTGGGGAAAAGGGGTTGGGGATCAGCGAAGGATTAGAGGGCCCCAATTTGGGGAAAAGACTCTGTTTGCCAAAAGAAGAAGGGGGGGGGATTCAGGGATTTCAAAGCATTTAATCAAGCTCGGGTTCTTGCTAAGCAATGTTGGCGGATCATGTTGGATCCTGAATTTTCTCATTTCACGGGGCTGCTGAAGGGGAGATACTTTTCATTCCCCAAAGTTTCTTGAATGCTTCAAAAAGGTTTTAATCCGTCGTGGGGGTTTGGGAAAGTTTACTTCATGGGCGGGGGAACTTCTTCTGCAAGGTTTACTTTTTTGGGGGTTTGGGGTTTTTTCCGACCACTCTTTCGGTTTTTTTAACGTCCCTGGACCCTTTGAAAAGGGGTTCCATCCTTTTTTCCCGGGTTTTGTTGCATCGTTTTCCCGAGGATCTGTTCTTCAAATTTTTATCTCTAATTTCTCAAGGAGAGGGGGGATGTTCCGTCTTTTTCCCTCTTTGACGAAGGGGTCTTTCCCCTATTATTTTAAGTATTCCGCTTCCTCGAAAATAGTCAATTGGACCACCCGTTTGGTTCTATTGGTAGTGGAATTTATTCCCCTTCTTCGGGTTATTCTTTGGCCCTTCGGCTGAGACCAATGGGGAAAAAATTTTCCCCCAGCCCTTTTCTGCTCCTACTTGCCAGGTACTTTGGCGTTCGATCTAGGGAAATTTCAAAATTCAAAACCCAAGCCCCCGTTCTTCCTTTGGAGGCTTTGTCATAGGATCCCTTTCCCATATAGAAGGTTTGAATTCCGAGGGATGTCCCCCCCAGTTACTTGTCCTTGTTTTCTTCGGGGGCCGGAGACCTTAGATCACTTTTTGTTTCATTGCATTGTTGCCCGTCGTTTTATGCGGTTAATAAATCTAGATCTCGATTCAATCCCCCATTCTCACCCGGGGAGTTACCTGGAGGTTTATCCTTTCTAATCGGCCGTTAGAAAAGGGCCCCGTTGGATCCTCGCTTGGGGGAGATTATGGAAACCCGGGAACTGGGTTTTTTTTGAAAATTTCAAATTCATTCTGGGCCCCTTTTTTAACAATACTCCCTATGTTGAAATCCTCTTTCCTTCCCCCCCTTACCCAAACCCCCTTTTCCCTTTTCCCCTTTTCGCCCCAGCTTTTTGGCCCCCCTCCTTTTTTTCCAAGACTCAAAATAAAAACGTAGATGGACCCCTTTTTGGGCTGATCTATGGGAAACATTGGTTTTGGGGACTCTCTGGGGAATTTTCCTTTTTTTTGCAACGGGTATTTCTTACCCGGGGTATCCCAAATCCTTTTTAACGAGTTTTTAGCATTTTCAGATGCTTTGGGAACTTGGGATGGCGGAATGGAATTGAAGGTGATGCAACGGAAGTCTTCAAGGGTTACGGGGCGGCTCTTCCTTTCAAAAAGGGGTTCCTAAATAGGGGACCCTCCAGCCCCCTAACTCTCGCCTCAGCTCAACTCCAGTGGTCCCCCTAACTAAAAATACACCCCATTATTCTCCACGCCTTCGTAGCCCCCCAAAACCGAAGGGTAAACCTTTGGGCTTGGGGGGCCCTTTTTTTTTAAACGAATGCGGGTTTATCTCCAGCCTCCTGGGGGAGTTTCTAGGGAAAAAAAAAATTAACTATATTCATTTAGTTCAACATTTTTCAACATTATTAAAAAATAAACAATGATACATTGGGGGGCTCGGGTAGGTTTATTTTCGCATGCCACCCCAAAACCTTTTTAAAAAAGGATGTTTAAAGTGTTAATTATTAACTCCAAACCCTCCCTGCATGTGCATGGGTGGCAGAAGAAACAATAGAATCAAATTTTGAAAATTTATAACAGAAATTTCAACTTTCATTAACCCCGTAAGGTGGCAAATTTGTCACGAGAGTAAAAATAAACCCCACCATTTTTTTTTTGTTACACCACCCCAAATTCAACCCAATTCACCCCTTCTTTTCTTTCCCCATTGGGGAGTGAAGGAAGTCAACGGTGGGGAAGCAACCCAATAAGGACTAACACCGTTATGATTTTGAAATCTGAATAGATTAAAATGCTATATTTTGGGGTTTTTAAAAGTTAACCCATTTTTATAGGGGTTTAAAACCTTTTTTTCCGCATACTATCAAAGTTAAAAAAACATAACCCCCAACTATTTTTCAACAATTAAACCCTTCACTTTAACACTTTTAAAAAAATGTGCCTTACCTTAACTTTTTTTTCCCATTCCTCTCTATTACTGAATGTACCTGCCAAATCAACTATTTCAATTGGGCCCCTACTAAACTGAAACTAAAATATCCCATAAATACTAAAGAAAAATAAAATTAACTACATGTTTCCCCTCGTTTCCCCTTCCTTTTTTTTGGAGAACACACCAACTCTGCAAATTTCTTTTTCTCTCAAAATTCATGTTACAAAATAGGTTTTCGGGTATTCAAATCAACAAATTTAACAGGAAATGGATGGGAAAAAATTTCGGGAAGGGGACATTTTTTAGAAGTAAAAAAAGTAAAGGGGTTTTTTCGGCTGAGAAATATAGAGGAATATCTTTTTAACTTTGGGATAATAAGAGGGGAAAAATTTTATTAAACCCTTAACGATCACAAAAATGTTTCCAAAATTATACCCGATGGGGCCCAAATTAAAAAAAATAACATAAGGGGGGGCAAAAATTAGGAGCCCATGCCGTAAAAATTCGATCGTTTTAATGTTGGGGCTTTCATTTATTGGGCGGGCCCAAAAATCCACCTAAACCCGGGCCAAAATTTCCCACTCTTAACGTTTTTCTGTTTTGTTAATTAAACTTTACTCCTATCGATTTACCTTGATCGGGCTACCAAAAAAAAAAAAAAAAAAAATTTCGTGATGCAGAATCTACAAATAAGAAACAACACAAAATAACCCGGGGGTGGGGTTCAATCATTACTTCGAGCAATTACACAAAATTACACTTTCTGTATGTATACATGTACTATCTAGTAACTAAATCATTCCTAAAATTAAAAACAAAAAAAAAATTTCTTTAAACCAAAAATTTTCACTTAAAACTAAAAATCAAGAAGGGAAATGTAAATCAACAACCCACCCGTGACCCTTTTAAAAACCCTTTCCCGCCCCTTTTTTCACATGCCGCTTAAAACCCAAAAATCCGACAAAAAGGGCCCGCGATGAAGAAGAAGACGACAGAGGCCGGGGGCCAGATTCGAGACCCCCCCACTTTGGGCCCAGCAAAAATTATTTAAAAAAGGGGGGACCCCCCTGGGGCAAAACTTGCAACTATCCAAAATCACCATTTTTCCTTTCCCAAAACCCCCCCCCCCCCCGGGCCCCTTTTGGCCCCGGGGAAAAAACGGGAAAACAGAAAAACCCTCCTTACGGCCCCCGCACAACCCCTCCCCATTTCCGGAAAACCATGGGGCGGGGAAAAAACAGGGGGGCTTTTCGATCTGGCGTGGGGGATGGGGTATGCCTGCTGAAAAGGGGTTTTGGGGGGGATTTTTTGGGGTTGGGGGGAAAAAAAGGATTTCCGGGGGGGGATTGTGTGGGGGGAAGTGGGGTCCAATAAGGTCGTGGAGGGGGTATTTTTCTGTCCCGGGGAAAATTGGGGGGTGATGGGGGGTGCTTATGGGAATTGGGAAATCGAAAGGGTAGCTCCGGGGGGGGTTATGACCCCGGGTTTACGATTGGGTCGCCCGGGGGGGGTGGGGGCGCCGCCGACGAGGCGTTCCCCCCTTTTAAAGGGGAAAAGAGAGAATAAATGCAGGGGAAAGGGGGGGGTTGAAAGCAAAAAGGAAGTAAGGTTTTTAAAAACTCGGGGGGATGGAATTTAAGGAATGGGGGTTCTTTTGTTTTTCTTTGGAAATTTTTTTTTTTAAAGGGGAAAACCCCCTTTTTTTAAAACGCATTTCCCCCACGCACCGCACAAAAAAAAAAACGTTTTTAAAAAAATTTTAGAAAAGGGAAACCTTGGGGGCCGTATATGGGAAATTTTAAAAAAAAGGGGGCCCCCACTATTAAATTCACTAAAAACCCCTTTACTTTTTTTCAATTTTAAAAAAAAGTCTTTTGTTACAAATTTTTAACGGGTTACTGAATTTTTTACATCACTTTACCTTTGTTTTTTTAAGTTTACACGTCAGCCCTTGGAATTTAGCCCCAAACCCGGTCATTTTTTTTCTTTTAATTTTTGTTGCTAATAACCCATCAAAACAGACCCTTTGAGTCTGAAATTTCCCAAACGGCTACGTTAAACCTAACACCCTCGGGGGGGGTGACTTTTTTTTTTTTTATAATTGTTTTTTTACATTTTAACGGGGAAAGGGTTTTTTTTTATTTCAAACTAAGGGGGGTGTTTTTGGGGGAATTTAAAAAAAAGGGGGTTTTTTTTCTTTAATATAAAAGGGCCCCCCAAGCCTTTTTAAAACCCTTTTTAATATTATTTGTTTTTAAAAAGGGGGGTTTTTTTGGATTCTTGGGGGTTAAAAAAAATTTTGATCCGACCCCAAGATTGAAATATTTGGGGGGGGAACCTTAAAAAGGGGTTTAAATTTATCATACATTTTTAAAATGTAGCTTAGAAAAATAAAACCCTTTTTTTCGTTTACTTTTTTCTTTTATCAAAAGGGGCATTGACCAAAAAAACCCCCCCAAGGGGTTCCCAACTAGTGTTATACGTTTAATTTTAACATTGTTTTTAAAGTTTGGGTAGGAGGGGGGTTTGGGGAACTGGGGGGATACATAGATTTTTTGTTGGTTTTTTAAAATTTTTTTATATGATTTGAGGAGAAAGGGTTTTAAATTTTTGTGTATCTTTTTAAAAAAAAAAAAAAAAAAAAAAAAAAACGCCTTGAAAATAAAATTTTAAAAAAAATTTTTTTATAGAAGATAAGTTCCCCTTTTAAAAATTTTTTTATTTTTTTTTCTTGGGGTCATGATAAAAATTAAGTAAAAATAAAAAAATATAAAAAAAATTAAAATTTTTTTTGGGGGAAAAAAAATTTGGGAAATTTTACTCTTTTAACCTTTTAAAAACAAACCAAAAAAAATAGAAACGAAATAAAAATTCTTTTTTAAAAAACCCTGGGGGTTTTTTACCCCCCTTTTTGGGGCCTTTTATCAATACTGTTTTTTTGGGGGGGTTTTGGGGAAGAACCTCCTGGGGAAATTTTCCCCCCGGGGGTATTTTCCCTTTGGGGGGCTTTTAAGGGGTTAGATAGAAAGGGGAAAAAATTTTTGTGGGTAATGTGGGGGGGGAAAGGGTTTTCCCAAAAAACCGGGGGAAAACCCTTTTGGGGGGGGGGAACCCGGGGTTTCCTTTTTTGTACACTAAAGCTTTTTTTATCGGGGTATTTTCCCCAACCCCGGGTTTCCCCCTTTTGAAAGGGGGGGCCCTTTTTTTTATGGGGGCCCCTTGGTTTGGAAAAGGGGCCCCTTGGTTTTCCCCCTGGGGGGGCCGCAGGACCCCCCCCCGTCAACAGAAAAGGGGGGGGGGGGCCAAGGTACTATGACGGGGACCTTTGGTGAGGCCCCAAGGGGCCCCCCGGGAAATTTTCTCGCCCCCCCTTTTTCCCTTCGGGGGGGGGTTCAACGGGGGGCCCAAGGGGAAACCCCCCCCAGGGGGACCGCGGAGGCTCGGGGGGATACTATGGAACGGGTTCAAATTTTCCCTTGGGAAAAATGGGACCCCCCCAAACATTTAGGGGGGATACGCCCCAAAAAGGGGCCCCTCAATTCCCTCATCATTTTTCGAGGGGGGTACGATCAAGGCCCATAATTTTCCCCCTAGGGTTTTTCGGGCCCCCTAAGAGGCCCCGGGGGATTTTTTGGGAAATTTGCTTCGAACACCTTGCAGTAAGGGGCCCCCCCCCCCTTTTGGCCCCAAGGGGGGGTTGGGGGCAAACCCGTCACCGAGCTTTTTACCGGGGGCCAAAAAAGGGGGGGGGGGGGGTTTTCTTTTTTAGGTGAACTTTGCAGGGGGGCCCCCCCTTTTGTGGGCTACCAGCCCATTCCCCACTGGGGGGACACTTCCCAAAATTATATTTGGCGACTTTTTGTAAACCCCTCCCCTTTGTAAAAATTTTGAGGTTCCCCCCCCTTCTTTTTGGCACTTCATTTTGGGAAATAAACCCTTTTAAGTTTTCCCGCCCTAACCAATTTTTTTGGTGCTTGTCCGCCTTTTTCCCTTTCAACCTTTGATTTTGGCCCCCTTTTTTTCAAAACTTTTTATAAAAAATGCCTTCTGATTCTGGTCGTCTTTCCCCCCCGAACAATTGGTTTTTTTTTAATATTTTTTATTCAATCAATTTTTTTTTTGTCCCCCATTTGTTTGTTTTTTTTTTTTTCGCATTTCTGCTTGGTGTGAATTCTCTATGGGGCATCATCCTCCGGGATTATACCTTTAAGGGGTATGTTGAGAGGGATGCGGAACGTCGACCTCCCCCGCCCCCCGTCCCAAGAGGAGGGACAAGCACGGCCCGGGATCCTCTCGCCCCCTGGTGTTCGTTCCTCCTCCTCTTTTGATTTGTGCCCCTTTCCTTCTTTGTAGGGGGTTTAGATGAAGGGGGGAGAGGGAAAGGGGGGGATGCTCTCCCCATCTTCGTCATCGCATCTCCGCTCGTCACTCCCCCTCCCCCTGTCCCCCAGCCTCAGGGAAAAAATTTGATAGGAAGGGCATGATACTTTCCATTGTCAAGACAACCCCGGCGAAAGTTTTACGATTGTGACTCCCCACCCTTTCTCGACCGCCCCTGCCCACTTTCTCTGGGAAACTGTCCCCCAGGGAGGGGCTTTTGGGGGGAGCCTTATGTAGGTCTCCTTTTCCCCTATCCGGGGACTGGAGCGGATCGCTGGGACGCCCTTTCTCTCCAACCCCACCCGGGGCATCAGCCTTTCAGGTCAGTTAAAAAGGGTCCCCCCCACCCCATATTCCCCATCTCTTACAACCAAGATTAACCAAAGGGATTACTTTCTCAAAAGAGGGGCCACTCGGGGACATTTTATGTCCATCAAGGGGGACTCCGTGGGGGGCACATTTTTTCTTTTGAAAGCTGTTTCCCGGGGAATGTTTCTGGGGGGACCCTTCACCCACATGGTCTTATGGGGCCATCGAGATGTTCAATAACCCCGGCCGCCTTCCCGAAATGATCCCATTTGAATGGGAAACCGAATTAAACCTAAAAGTGGGGCCGACCTCCTGAAGCCTGGTAGGCGGGGGTGACGGACAATTTTGGACGATGCTTCGTATTGGGCCGCCCTTAGTGTGTACCAGTCTTATTCTTTCTCAATCCTAACATGTTTGCTTTTTTGACTTTGCAAGAACTCCATCTTCGCGCGCTGCGAATGCCAGATTGCGGGAGCTTGCTATACTCGCCCGCAACCTAAACCCGGTGGCGGATCAGCAAGGGGAACCGAAGCCACAACCGCCCACCCAAAAAAAGAAAAGCGATAAATCCCTGGAAAACAACAGCCCCAATCCGCCATCCCCCGAAGGAAAGAAAGCGCCGAGACTTACCAAAAAATTCGGAAAAAAAGGTCGGAGAGCCTCTTCGAAACCCCAGGCTTCTTCGGAGTAAAATCCGCCCCCTTCCGGCATCAGCCCACCCAACGGCAACACATTTTTCACCGCCGTCTCCAACTGGGCCCGACGGGACGACCACCCCCGGTCGAGGAGGGGGTTTGCAGAAGGGCATAGCAAATGGCGATGGAGCCGGTAAGACCCTTTGCGATGTCTACACTATTTTGTCCTGTATTTTTTTGTAATAATTTTTTGGATTTTGTGTTTGCAGTTTTGGGAACCCCCCGGCGCACGCTTTGGGGATAAATGCGCTTAGGGCCGGCGCCCCAAGGGCTGAACTGGAAGGCCAACGGCGGGAGCTCGGGCCGCCACCAGCAATGGAAAGCCAGTTTCCGGGCGAAAAAGGAAATGGACGAGGAGGGGCCCCGGCTTCTGAACTACCCCTTATAATTGATTTGATCCTTTGCGCACCTAACCAACCACTGAACACTTTGGATTACACAGCAGCAGAAGCCTACAGGTGAGGGCCCTTCCCAGGCGGGGGCGAAAGGACCCCTAAGGGAGGTTCCTCTTAAACCGACAGGGGGGTCATGGCCCAATCTGGGGGCAAACAAGGGACCTGGGACCCGCCTTGTTTGAAAGGAAAAGGAGACCCTTCAGCCCGGGGGGGCGGACTTGAAAAGGCGGTCCTAGAAGCGAAGCGAGTTTACACCGGGTGCAGGGCCTCTTGACAACACCCTCATCCCCCGCCAGAACTCCGCGGGGAACATCGTTGTCCTGGAACCAGGAGCAATTTTTTCGTCTCCCCGGCGTTATCCGGAGTTTAAGGGGGATCCCCTATTCTCAAGTGCTCTCCTCACCTCGCAAGGACGTTGCCGAGGCCACCCAATCCTCTCCGCACAAAGGGTGAAAAAAGGCTCCTGAAGGCCCCCGGGCGGAAAAAAATTCAGGCGGGCGCGAATTTCCATTCTTGTAAATTTGCTCTTCTTTTTGGCTCCTTCCTTTGTACAAATATAAATCCCCATTTATAGAAAGAAATCCATTGTATCCAATTGTCATCCCCTTTTTTCTCTCTTTTGTTTTGTTGCGTAAATTCGCATGATTACTGGATAATTTTCCCCTTAGGGAAAACTGGACAACAAGTTTGGGTTCCGCCCTGGGAAAACTGAACTCAACGAGGTGTTGGGTTCCGCCTTGGGGAACCCGAAGTTGGAGGGAATGTTGGGTTCCGCCTTGGGGAACCCGAACACTGATGAGCTAGATTCCGCCCTGGGGAAAACTGAACTCAACGAGGTGTTGGGTTCCGCCTTGGGGAACCCGAACGCTGATGAAGTAGATTCCGCCCGTGGGGAAAACTGAATTCAACGAAGAGTTGGTTCCGCCTAGGGGAACCCGAAGTTGGAGGGAATGTTGGGTTCCCCCTTTGGGGGAACCCGAACACTGATGAGTAGATTCCGCCCTGGGGAAAACTGAACTCAACGAGTGTTGGGTTCCGCCTTGGGGAACCCGAACGCTGATGAAGTAGATCCGCCCTGGGAAAACTGAATTCAACGAAGAGTTGGGTTCCGCCTAGGGGAACCCGAACGCTGATGAGCTAGAATCCACCCTGGGGAATCCGAACTTGGCACAGGGGTTAAGTTCCTCCTAGGGGAGTTCGAACCCGGCCATGCTTTTAGTAGTACTTATTTGTTGATACATAATATCGTATATATATCCTTGAATGAAACTGCCTTCCTTTCCTTACATATACCCCTTAGTAGGTTGCCCTCAAAATAAACCAAACCCAAAAGTAAAGCAAGGATGGAAAGTTGCAGAGTGAGCTAGGTCTTGTCTTCTTTGCACTGTACTTCCGCAAGTGCATGGCGTTCCATGTCTTGTGTATGGGTTCGCCGTAGGGTGTTCGAGTTTAAAGGTGTTTGGACCGATCACTTCACGGACCTTGTATGGCCCTTCCCAATTGGCGTTTAGTTTGCCCTGTTGGGGGACCGGCCGAAAAACCTTTCGAACCACCCAGTCACCTTGTTCCAGGTGATGTGGGCGGAGATGAGCGTTGTATCGCCTAGCCAATTGTTCCTTTTCAGCTACCAGGCGGATAGCTGCATCCTCCCTTCGTTCTTCTAACATGTCCAAATTATGATGCAAGCCTGCATCATTGTTGGCGTGGTTGAAGTGCTGAATCCGAAGGCTAGGCAGATTAACCTCCACGGGCAGGACTGCTTCGGTTCCATATACCAGGGTGTAAGGGGTTTCATCTGTGGCTGTTTTGTACGAAGTCCTGTGCGCCCATAGGATGTTGGGCAACTCATCGACCCATTTTCCCTTAGCCGCATCCACCTCCTCTTCAATCCTGCAAGATGAGCTTATTGATGGCTTCCGCCTGCCCGTTCGCCTGGGGATATGCCACCGACGCCAACGAACCATGATTTTGAACTCTTCACAAAAGTCAAGGAACGCCGTGCAATCAAACTGAGTGCCATGATCGCAGACAAATCCTAGAGGAAGGCTGAAGCGAGTGATGATGTTTTTCAACACGAACTTCTGCACCTGATATGCCGTGATGGAGGCGAGAGCTTCGGCCTCCACCCATTTGGTGAAGTAGTCCACCGCCACGATGATGTACTTTCTCTTGCCTACCGCTTCTGGGAATGGTCCTAGCAAATCCATCCCCCAGAAGGCGAACGGCCATGGCGAAACTATTGGCTGGAGAGCGGTGGAGGGCAGGTGGTGCGTGTTAGCGAATAGCTGACACTTGTGGCACCGCTTGACCAGCTCTTCCGAGTCTCGGCGGATTTTTGGCCAATAGTACCCCTGCAATAATATATTCTTTTCCAGGCTTTTGGCGCCTATATGCATCCCGCAAACGCCTTGGTGGATTTCTCTCAAAGTGAAAGAAGCCTCCTCATCACTTAAGCATCGCAAGTATGGCCCTGCCGAGGACTTACGGTACATTTCGCCGTCCAGCAAAACACATCTTGCCGCTCGTCTACGAACCTTGGTAGCCAGCGCTCGGTCCCGCGGGAGGGCGTCCGTTTCAATAAAAGTCCGTACTGGCGCACGCCAATCCGTGAGTGGCGCTGTGGGCGGTGTTACGCTTGTCTGGGCATCGACGGCCATACACTCACCCTCTTTCCCTTTCTTTCTCCACGGTGATCGTCCTGTCCTCTTCGAAGCTGAGAGCGGTAGCGAGCTTAGAGAGAGCGTCAGCGTGGGCGTTGTCTTCCCTCGCCACCTGATGGATCTCCGTTGTTTCGAAAACCCTTGAGGGCGATCTTGGCTTGATCGTTGTACGGGGCCAGAGTTTCCTCCGGACCTCGTACACCCCACTGAGCTGGTTGACCACAATGGCGGAGTCAGAGAAAACCTTGAGATGAGATACTCCATGGCTTTGGCCATTCTGAGCCCTGCAATGAGCGCCCCGTACTCCGCCGCATTGTTGGTTCGTGGCCTGTTGAAACGGAGGGCGGTTTCGTGTAGGACTCCCTGGGGGCTTTTTAACACTATACCCGCCCCTGCTCCGTTCTTGCTCGATGCTCCATCCACGTAAAGCTCCCAGTAATCATCCGGCGTCCTTCCGCCCGGACACATCCTTCGACCACAAAATCAGCCAGAGCCTGTGCCTTGATGGCTGTCCGTGGTTGGAAGTGTACGTCATATTCACTGAGCTCTACCGCCCATTTGGACATGCGCCCTGCCACTCCCATGGACCTGAGAGCTGCCTTGAGTGGTAAGTTCGTCACAACGTGAATTGTGTGAGCATGGAAGTATGGGCGCAGCTTCCTGGAGGCGATAATCACCGCGTAGGCTGACTTCTCCAATGGAGAATACCTGGTTTCGGCATCTACTAACGACTTGCTCGTGTAGAAGACCGGGCGTTCTTCCTTGTCCATCCGCTTCACGAGAACTGAGCTGACAGCTGTAGCCGCGATGGCGACGTACAGGTATAGCTCATCTCCGGGAACCGGGGCTGCTAGCGTTGGCGGAGTGGTGAGGAATGCCTTGAGTTCCTCAAAAGCCGTAGAACATTCTTCCGTCCATGAGAACTTGGCCGCCGCCTTCAGAGTGGCGAAGAATGGCGCCTGCCTTTCGGCGGACTTTGGGATGAATCTGTTCATAGCCGCTAACGGCCCCGTCAACGTTTTGACATCTCTCACTGTCTTAGGGGGTGGTGTCTGTATAATAGCTTCTATCTTCTTGGGGTTTGCCTCGATTCCCCGCCTGGTGATTATGAATCCCAAAAACTTCCCTGAGGATGCGCCAAAGACGCACTTCTTCGGATTCAAGCGAAGTTGGAACGCCTTCAAGGTGTCGAAGGTTTTCCTGAGGTCTCCCAGGTGGTCCTCACCCGCCTTGGTCTTAACCAGCAGGTCATCAACGTATGCTTCCATGTGATGACCCAACTGATCTTGAAAAACTCTGTCAATCATCCTCTGGTACGTCGCTCCGGCATTTTTTAGGCCAAACGGCATCACATTGTAGCAGTAATTGCCGAAGGGCGTCGAGAATGATGTTTTTTCTTGGTTCGCCTTTGCCAGAGGGATCTGGTGGTATCCCGAGAACATGTCCAAGAAAGACAACGTCTCATGGTTTGCTGTGGCGTCCACCAGTTGATCGATATTAGGCAGCGGATATGGGTCCTTGGGACAGGCGTCGTTGAGGTTGGTAAAATCTATGCACATCCGCCAGCTTCCATCCGCCTTGCCCACCATTACTACATTCGACAGCCACGTCGGGTATTGGACTTCCCTGATGAAACCTGCCTCCAACAGTTTTGTTATTTCTTCTTGGACCGCTTGTTTTCTTGTCCAATTTACTGTCCGCTTCTTTTGCGACACGGGGCGGGCGTCTGCCCTCACAGCTAGGTGGTGCTGCATGATCGCGGGGTCCAGCCCAGACATATCCTGGGGTTTCCATGCGAACAAATCAGCATACTCTCTCAGCAGTGCCACAGTGCGGTCTCGGTCTGGGACCGGCATATGAGCGGACAGCCGTATCACTCTCTCAGGATTACCAGGATACAGTGGGACTTCTGTATCCGCCTCTGCGGATTCTGGGCGGACATACGCGTCGTCTCTAGTATCCACTGAGAAACACGCCTCTTCCTTCTTGAGAGCCACCCTATAGCATTTTCGTGCTAATGGAGTGTTTCCCCATGCTACTCCGATTCCTCTTGCAGTAGGGAACTTCATGACTTGATGGACTGTGGAGGAAACCGCCTCGAAGGCGGCCAAACTGGGCCGCCCCATTATCATGTTATACGCCGAATTGCAATTGGTGACGTACCATTTTATGTGCTTTGTTTCCTGGTGATCGTCTTCCCCCAACGTGATGGGTAAGGTGATCACGCCCAGTACAGGTACGTCATTTCCCGCGAAGCCAGTCAGCATGATCTTTGAACGCTTGAGTAGGGCGGGGTCTAATCCCATTCTGCTGAAAGCGTCGGCCGAGAGTATATCCGCCGAACTACCCTCGTCCACTAGCACCCGCTCTACCAGAGTGTCTTCAATGATGACACGGATCACCATCGCTTGGGTGCTGGGACTTCCCCCGCGCAAATCTGCCGATGTGAACGTCAATGGCGGCTCTTTATCCGACTGTCTGACCACGGAACATTCACCAACGACCCTTCTGCTCTGGGGCGTATCCTCCTCTCCTCCCAAAATCATGCTGCATGTTCTCTTGTACCTGGGCTTTTCCGCCCTCCTTTTGGGTATCCGGACTCTCCTCATCCGTTATCCTGTCGAAGACACTCGCCTTTCTGGGGGGCGTGTGTCTACCCGCCTTCGGAGGGGATGTCTCTAACCTTTCCTTTTCTCCTTGCCTTGGCGATTCTGAGCGTTCCCGCTCTTTTCTCCTTCGGTTACTTATGATGAATTCCTTGAGGTCACCATTCTTTATGGCTCGCTCAATCTCACTGCGGAGTTCCCGGCAGTCCTCCGTGTCGTGCCCCTTCTGCCCATGAAACTCGCAATACTCATTTGGGTTCCCCCTTTTCAGTGCCGCCTTGGGTAACGGGGCCGGCCACCGCAATCCCCCTTTCTTTTCTTGGAGGACGTACATGAGCCTTCGCCTTGATTCCGACAGGGGGTGTACCCTTGTTCCGATCTTCCCTCTCCGTGAGGGCGGTTGTCTCTTCTGTCGTCAGGGCGCTTCTCTTTCCGCCCTTGGTATCCTTTATCCCTGTTCTGATCGCTTGAGCGCCTGTACCCGTCCTGTATCATGGCGACATTCTCTTCCACTTCAGCACACTGGAGGATACATGTCTCCAATTCGGTGTGGGTTTTTGGCTTTCTCCGGACCAAGTCCTTCACCAGTTCGGTGCTGAGTGTGGTGGTTTGGATGTGGTGGAGCACAATGTCTAGTGCGAGGTTGGGCACCGCCGCGACCGCCTTGGCCCACTTCTCGTAGTATCTGCCTAAGAGTCTCGGACCGGTTCTGCCTCAAGTTCCAGAAGGCGGACAAATTGCGTCCCGCCTCCTTTTGGTTTGAGAACTTGTGGAGAAAGAGTTGGCAGAAATCTTCCCAATTCTTTATGATTCCTTCTGCCAAACCTCCATACCAGGTTAGTGCAGCTCCAGTTAACGTTCCAGGGAACGTACGGCAGTAGGTAGCGTCCGGGGCCGTGAACATCTGCATGGCAATGGTGAATGTTAACAGATGTTGGTCGGGATCCCCAGTTCCGTCGTACGCCTTGATTGCTGGTGGCACGAATCCTTGTGGGGGAGGAAAGCTGAGGAGACTCTTGTCCAGAGGCTGCCGCATGGCGAGTTGCTTTGGGCCTGACTGGTGGCGAGGGAGGAACAGTCGGTACATTTCGTCCGAGTCCGCCATGCCGGTTGCCAGTCCGCCGGATGAGCCCTCGGTGTGATTTCCGGGGGTTGCCTTGGCCACCAGGAACTTCATCATCACTGCCATTTCAGCGTTTTGTCTTTGTAGATCGGCTACCTGTGCCGCTAGGTCCCCCGCGGCGGGATCAGCCGCCACTCTATCTTCCAACGGAGGGGGGATGTGGGACTCTCCTCGGAGGAATCCAAGGCCTAGAGGGCGGATTGGATGGGGTGTTTGTGTAGCCGTTCCCAAGGGTGGGTCTATGGAAGGACGAGGGTCTCGGGGGACACCCGCCGATACGATTTGTTTGGCCGGGGTGACGAGCGTATCCGTGGGGATACTACTCGTGGGATTTTCCTCCAAATTCTGCATGCTGTTTGTCTTTTGGGAACAAAACGTTTAGCTGTCCCCTATCTGGCGCGCCAATTGATCCGCCCAGTTGGACCGGTGGATCAATACTGTGGTTCTTTGGAGGTTTAGGCAATGAATCCGTCCTCGGAGTGTCTCGGCGGATGGTACCTTGCAGGGCGGACGTGCAAGGGGTTAGTATATGTAAGGTGACAAGTATGTGGGTAATGTAGGGAGAATAGGTTACAGAGAAGTACCGGGCGAGAGCCCTTTGGTGTGGGCGGAACCGATAGCCTTTAGCGTACAGCGTGAAAGCTTGTAGTATCAGGCGTATGGTCCCAAGTCTGTCTGTCCTCTTCTGAATGGGGGACCCTGTTATTTATAGGTCCCATTGGTCTGGCAGGGTCCACGTGTCCTGCTCTGGGTGGGCCGCAGCGAGTCACCGTCAACAGTAATGGGCGGTGGCCAACTGTAGCTATGACAGGTGATCCTTTGGCTGAGGCGGACAGAGGACCGCCCTGGAGATACTCGACCGCCCTGACCATGTTCGAGGGCGGATTCAACTTGGGCCTATCAGTTATAGTATTATATAGTCAGTGTCTCGCTGGCTGGTCCCTTTGAAATTCTAAGTGGCCAATCTAAATATATTTGAATAATGTGTTATTGGCGATACATTGTTATGTAATCTTGTTCGTAAAACTACAGTCCAACCAGTAATAACTGCCAAAGCAGTTACAATTACAAAAGTAAAAGGTTTCCGATTCTATTATTCGCCAAGTGTGTAGTTTGGCTTTTAATAATACACATGTATGGACTGGCCACATGGCATTTGGAATCACCAGAAGAATATATCAGTGCATGGGGTTTGGGTTATAGTGAGCCAGCTGCCTAACTGGCCTTTGTGTTCATTCATGGACGACAAAATACTGAAAGGGATCACACAGCAAAAAAAAAAAAAAAAAAAAAAAAAAAAAAAAAAGGAATTCTGTAGAAGCACTACAACTAAGAGCAAAAAATAAACGTGTCATTATTGGTTTAACTACAGCACATAGAAATCTGGAGGATGCATGGCACGAGAAAGGATCGAGTAGCATTATATTTTTTTGGTATTGTCTGCGGCAATTTAGTCATTTAGAAACGATGCTTCAATTAATTTGATAACATCTGTTTTGAGCTTATTCTACACTATCGATTAACATGACATGCATGAATTTTGATTGTCCTGTCGTTCTGTCAACTTGTCTTTGCTGTGATGTGATGCTATAAATTGCATGTACATGTTTTAAATTTTAATAAGAACCAAATTAATTGGGTATTATTAATATTATCCGCGTCATCCATAATAATAAATAATAATTAGTAGGGATCATTTAATGAAAAAGTGGTCAATATTTTATGGCACCCTTCTTTCTCTGTCTTACGCCACAAGGCTGAATAGAGGAACGAAGAAGAAGTAACTAATGTAGTTTGAAAAACAGTTGGAAGGAAGGAATTGATTGCGAGATTTTTTCCAAAAATAGGCTTGGGCAAAAATTCAATTCCCAAAATAGGCTCGTTCTACGGTCAATTCCCAAAGAAGGCTTGTGTGTGCTGACTGGACGCGTACATCGCCAAATTAAGTGGCGATTAGCATTAAAATCGGCAGAATGTTTGGCGACATGACTCAGCCCCAAAATCGCCACTTATAGTGGCGATTTTACTCTGAAAATCGCCACTGTAAGTGGCGATTTTGGGCCTGACAAAAGCAGCCCCAAAATCGCACTATAAGTGGCGATTTTACTCTGAAATCCTCTGACACTTTTATTTCAAATATAGTAAAATAGCATTTTGGTCTTTCTACTTTGTCAACTTAACAAATAGCCCCTATTGTATAAACCGCCATTTTTATCTCTCATACTTATAGTTGATCCTTCTTATAGTTGAAATGGAAGGATCCAAAATACAAATTGGTCAAAGTATGAGAGATAAAAATGACGGTTTATACAATAGGGGCTATTTGTTAAGTTGACAAAGCAGAAAGACCAAAATGCTATTTTACTATATTTGAAATAAAAGTGTCAGAGGATTCCAGAGTAAAATCGCCACTATAAGTGGCGATTTTGGGGCTGAGCTCATGTCGCCAAACATTTTGCCGATTTTATGCTAATCGCCACTTAATTTGGCGATGTACGCGTCCAGTCAGCACACAAGCCTACTTTGGGAATTGACCGTAGAACGAGCCTATTTTGGGAATTGAATTTTTGCCCAAGCCTATTTTTGGAAAAAATCCTTGATTGCGAGGTAGAGGGAGCATGATGATCATGATTCATGCCGCGATTACAGCACTCATAAGTCATCATGTTTAAAAGAGAGCCAGCCCACCGGTCCGGGTCCGTGTGCGTGTGCAAGACTGCAAGTGTGTGTGTGGGTTTTCAAACTTTTCTTTTTGACGAGACCAATGCCCGTCCCTGTATGTAATTACTACCGCATGCGGCCGATTTTGTCGTTGGGCAACGTGTCCCTATAAATAATGATAAAGGGATTCTAATTATGCCTATCTATGTTGGCCCAAACCCGCCAAACATAAACCTGCATTGGGCCCATTAACCTACAACTTCTTCTGTTAACCAATGTGACTATGTGACCCAACTTCCTTTCTTAGGATCTACTACCATTAGGACACCTATATATTAGTGTCCTCATATGAGAACACTATTAAGAACCATTAGATTAGAAACTAAATCCAATGGACTAGATTAAAATGAACAAAATAGTCATTTGAGAATTAGTATATATAGTTAATATTATTAGGGTTTCACCACAAACCCTAAAAAATACAATCACCAAAAAAATTGATGCTCTCAACTTGCGGAACCAACACGGTCGCCGCCGTCGCACGTCCTCCACAACCCAACCGCTGCCGTCGCACGACCTCCCCCCAGCCGCTGCACGTCCTCCACAGCCCAGCCCTTGTCCGCTGCAGCTCCATCCAATTCCACCACGTCATCGGTGCTTCAGCGTGAGTTGGGTGCTTGATTTCCAATTGTTTCATATGTTTTTTTTGCTTTCATTTACTATTGACTTGTATGCTTTCCATAGATCTGCATAGTTTCTTCGTTTCTGGACTATAAATACTCATATTCATTTAGACAATAGTGATTAAGTAATAGATTTAACATTCCACTTCTTCTGCTGAATTCACGACGTATTTTAGGGTTTTTTAACTTGATTTGTTTTTTTTTTTTTTTGTGTAGATCTGAAGAAGATTGCTTCGTTTCTTGAGACTGTGGTATGCTCGTGAGATTCAGAGGATTGCACGGGCCATCAGGATGACTAAGCTTGAATTTCTGAATTTGATTTTGGGTTCAAAACCAACGGAAACACGAAGTTCACATCGAGATCGGACCGTAGAAGTTTTTAGGGTCAAGATTACGAGTTGGAATCGAGGGGCTATTGTTTTTCTTCATCTTCTTGATTTTGTTCCAATTTCTTGTCAGGAACATGTTAATATTTAGGAACCACGTTGTTAGGAACAAGGTGTTGTTCCAATTTTCTAATTAGGAACAAGGTGTTGTTCCAATTTTCTAATTAGGAACATAGTTCAATTTCATGTTCCAAGTTATCGCTAGTACCAGGTTTCATATAATATGATTTGGTTTGGGTTGTGTTCCGATTTCCTTATCAGGAGAAGTTCTTCATCTTCATCTTGTTCTTGTTAGTTTAAAGTGTTCAGTTTCCGTAATGGATTAATATGATGTTCCGAAACAATAGAAGTGGAACTGTTCCGAAAAAATAGAAGATAATTATTCCAAAATAATAAAAGAGGAACTGTTCCGAAACAATTTCCACAAAAATTATCGTCGTAATCTCCATAAAATCACAACGGTACATTGACGACTAGTAAACAATTTTCAAAAAAAGAAAGGAGGAGTAAAGCTTGGGAAGAATTCGTAGGATATTGCTAAATTAACTATTAGGGAAATTGATTACCGAATAAATATTAATACTTATGAATAAATATTAAGGAAAGTGAAGAAAAAATGGAAATTGTAATAATAAAAAAACCCGAAATTAATTAGTTACTAAAAATATGCAATCTTAATAAAAATGGAGGAGAAAAGGAATTTTTAAAAATAAATAAATTAATTGCACTTAAAAAATCTGTATCATAACTGAAAATCTAAAATTAATGTAATAATTATCATTATTGAAAATAAAATCAGAACTAAAAATCTACAATATCTCAAATTACCCTTATATTCATTTAATATTGACCTTAGGATCTATAAGATTTAATCCTATGGCTCTAAGAGGTGTCCTCATACGAGGACACTTTTGGTGTCCTAACGGTAGGAATTTCCCCCTTTCTAGCCTAACAATAATAATGTACAATGCTATCCAAACCAGTAGGCTTGCCAATTTCAATTTTCAACCCTATCCCGGTCGGTAAAATCTTGTGTTGACTAGTAACAGATAAGCTTGGAATATTCCCTTACTTGGTAAGAGTTGAGTAGACTTAATTACACTAAATATCACTAAACTTTCATTTTCATTCATACTCATCATTCAACAATTTTTCTAGGGGTGTCATTCGGTCGGGTCGGCCCGATTATCTGGCAGACCAGTAACCGCCCTAATATTCGGACGGTTTTTTTAACCGCCCTACCCGGTCCCTTCGGTTCTGTTTTCCTTACCATGACCGTGGCCGACGGGCAGGCGGGCACCAACGGTTATACCCGGCCCAGCGTGAAGCCCAACATTTGCAGCCCAAATCCGAATCCAAATGCAGCCCAACTGCTTCCAAAACTCAATTCGACTGCATAATTATGGCTCTTAGTGGCCCAAATAATTAGTTATTTCAATTGTATCACTTATTAAGTTATCTTATAATTAAGTGACACAATTAATAAAAATTAATTCTGAAATACTAAACAACTAACCAAATAATTAATTATGAAAACTAAAAATCTAAAATTCCAAAATAATAACCCAAATACTTCTGTTTAATAATAACTAATTAACATCCAAAATTGCGAATACTAAGAGTTCAAAGAAAATAAATTTAAAACATAACGATGTGATGATCACAACTCTCGTCAAGTCATCCATATGCCTTGGAATCAATTATCTGCAACAAGCAAAAAATAGAAAACACAAACAATTAATCAAATGAAAGAATGAAGAAAATTAGAAACTCAAGTTACGAAATTGAAAATACACACCAGTTGCATCAACATTCTCCTCTTCCTCATCCAACCTAGCAAGAATCTCCGAGAAACAACCCTCGAGTTCATTAGAAGGGATCGCCGAATCTAAGTCAAACCCATTCAATAATAGTTAAATATAGTTGCATGGCCTATTTACCAAAGTATGTTTAGTATAAAACTTAAAAGTATTTCTAGATATACCTATTCTTAACTCATCGTGAACCCATGTTTTCGTGCACAACATGGCTTCCACCGCATCGTGACCAAGCTTACTACGATGTGGATCCAATATCCTTCCACCAGCACTGAAGGCAGATTCGGAGGCGACCGAAGTTACTGGGATAGCTAACAAATCTCGGGCCATTGCTTGCAATGTCGGGAACTTCACTCCATTCATTTTCCACCACACCAGGATGTCAAAATCATGAGATTTAGGAATAATCTCCTCATTCAAGTAATTGTCCAACTCAGTTTGATAAGGAGTTGTTTTCAACCTCTTCCTATTTCTTACATATAAGGCAAAGTCAAGATCATCATCGGTGGGGTTAATAGCTTCACTAGTGGGATGCTCATTTGTGGGCACATTTTTTGCTTGGTATTCCTGAATCAGCCCGGACAACAATTCCGTGATCTTCTCATGGCTGATTCTGTGCGGGGTGTGGGCTAGTCTATGTTCCCAATACTCAATCATTACTAGCTTGCAACGAGGATCGAGTACAACCGATACGGCTAAAACCTCATGTATATCCATCCAGTACTTCGAGAACTTCAACCACATCAACTCTGCCATTCTACTTACCCTCTGGTCGGAATCAATATGCCATTCAGAAAGCTTCTCACTCAACTCACAAATCTTTGTGAAGAAGAGGTTGACTGTAGGGTAATTTGATCCAGAGAACAATTTCGAGATGTCATTAAAAATCTTCAATTTGTCACAAACAACTGCAGCAAATTCCCACTGCGACTCACTTGGACAAGAAGCGTAACTAGGTTCGCATACTTTGAGTCTGAAGAAAATATCTTTGTATAGTAAGGCAACCGACAACATCAGGTAGGTAGAGTTCCACCTAGTGGGACAATCATCCTGCAAACTTTTGTCATTAGAATTACGACATTGCTTCGCAACTTCTTTAAAGAACTCTACTATTTTAGGGGTTGCTGTCCAATATATGACACTATCCCTAATCTTCTCAATTCTGCTCTTCAACACATCCAACCCATCCTTGACAATTAGATTGGGAATGTGAGCAGTACAACGCATGTGCAATAGAGCTCCACCCTTTAACAAGTAAGAGGCGACTAATCTCGACTTAATAATCTCCATCATCTTGTCATTTGTGCTGCAGTTATCGAGTGTGACAGATGATAGTTTGGCATCGACATTCCATTTCAACATGCACTTCACTAATTCACCCGCCAAATTATCAGCTGTGTGTGGTGCTGGAACATAAATAAATCGCAGCATGTGGCTTCGTAGATGCCAATTGTTATCTATGTAATGAGCAGTCACAGACATGTAGCCTTTCTTTTGAGTAGTGGCAGTCCACATATCAGTAGTGATGGCAATTCTACCAATGTTATCATCAATCCTCTTGTTGACCTTGACTCTCTCAGCCTCATACATGTTTAGAATCTCCTTCCTTATAGTGGTTCGACACGGAACTCTAAATGAAGGTTGTAGACCTCTGAGGAAATTTCTTGTATAATAGTGCTCAACAATAGCGAGAGGATAGTCATGCATGACTATGGCTAGGCCCAATTGCTTTCTCGATACTTCAGAATTGTAAGTCAAGGCCTTGAGTTCCCTCTTCCCCGCGATGTCGGTGAAAACATCTGGACCTAGTATCTTCTGACTTCGATCATGAATCTTCCTTTGGATGCAGTTACTCATATGAGTATTCAAATGGGTAGTGCCATTATTCGAATTACCCGCTAGCTCCTTCTGACAATACTTGCATTTTGCCTTTATTTCACCACCAATCTTCTTGATTTTCAAAAAGTGACCCCAAACGACACTAGTAAGCTTACTAGTATCTAGGATTTCCTCAACAGGACGAGAGTTGGGTTGGGGAGAATTATCAGCAGTACCAGTAACTGGAGAGGGATTGGGGGTTTGAGAGGGATTGGGGGTTTGAGAGGGATTTGGGGTTTGAGTGTCCATAGTTGAATGAACAGGACCTGATTTGCCTACAGTAATCAAAATTGAGGAGAAGAAGAACAAAGATTAGAGAACGTAAGAAGTAAGAAAGAAGAACCGATAACTAGAGTCTAGAGAATTATTATTACTTATTAGAGAATGTTATTCATATATAGCTG
Organism: Linum lewisii; assembly: GCA_034768395.1. Lineage (NCBI taxonomy): Eukaryota > Viridiplantae > Streptophyta > Magnoliopsida > Malpighiales > Linaceae > Linum > Linum lewisii. The sequence goes on along the minus strand of JAVBHU010000126.1, from coordinate 9,059 downwards.
GATTTTAGAGAATCTAGTTAAGTATATTGTATATTCATATAGAGCTGGATTTTAGAGAATCCAGTTAAGTATATTGTATATTCAATTATTCATATAGTTAAGTATATTGTAATAACATAACAGTTTGAAACAACAGTTGCATAAGAAATTAAAAACTACCAAACACTACAGTTTAGAGAAATTAGTTTACAGAAATCAGTTTGGTAATTGGTTGCATGAGAAACGTAGGTAGGACGTAGTTCACCAAACAGTTTAGACAAATCAGTTTACATAAATTAAGAACTACCAAACATTTTAGAGAAATTAGTTGCATAGAGAAATCAGTTGCATAAGAAACGTAGGTAGGAGAATTCACAGCACCTGTATGATATTCGTTTGGTAATCGGTACTCTGTCCAATTCAAGGCTTCAGGCTATAGGAAGCTGGAACCTGCAAAGTGCAAATAGAAAAACAAAACAAAGCATTAGTATTGGGCTATTGGCAAGATAACATTAAGAAAAGGAGGCAGAAGCGGGAATGTTACTCAACTCTACTTGAAGAAACGGAGGAAGGAGCGGGACTTCACGGACTCACAGTTCTCACTTATTCTTCTGCAGTTCTATTGTTCTGATTCAGAACCACAGATTACAGAATTCAGAACTCTGATGAAAGAACTGAACCTAAGATTCAAGACAATGAACTGTTATATTGCAGAACATGAACTTCTTCACAGATGCAATGGACACATATTCAAGTATTCAAGGCAATGAACTGTTATATTGCAGAACATGAACATGAAGTGTTTTATTGCAGAACTTGAACATGAACTGTTAGTATTGGGCATCATGCAAACTCAAGTGCAGTGGACACATATTCTCAGTCCAGTTCAAACAATTCAAACCCTCATTCCTTATTTAATAGAATTACAGAATTCATTTAGGGAATCATAATGCATTACAGAATTAGAAACTTCAAGCATTACAGAATTACAGAATTCATTTAACTAGGATTCAAGCTCAAGCTAGAGATTAAGTCATGAACTGTTATATTATAAAATATAAACTCATATGAAGTCTAACTGTCGAAAACCAAAAAACAATGAACTGATAAACCGTTTAACAACAACTGATATGAACTCTAATTGCAACAACGAACATGAACTGATCATAAATTAAATGAACATATGTAGGAGAACTGACTGTTTACCTCAAAGATATCAAACTTCTCAGCAGCTCCTAGTAACTAACTGTTACCGTAACAGCTCGATCAGAATTCAGAAAACTAAGGTACCTGCAGAACCAATAATGTTGAAGAAGTCAGAACACTAACTAACAGTATAACACTCTAACAGTTAAAGACAAAGTTGAAATCTTTGTAATAACAGAATTTCTACCTTGATGTTGATGAAGGCTGAAGCTTGATGCTTGAACAGAACAACCCCTAAAAGTTAGTACTTAGCAACAACAGTTGGCTATGGTCAAGTACTGAAGAGGAGAAAGAGGAATAAAGGATGAAGATGAAGTCCAAATCGAACTGATCATGAAAAAAACGAATTAGATGTTCAGAAATCATACCCAAACCAAAGCTCTGGGCAACTGCGACACCGAGGGCCTCTGTTCTGCGTTTATAGCTCTCCCATGTGGTCTGGACTCTCGAGCTAGTAAGCCTTCTTCTGAACGCAGCGACTGTGGGACTGCATATATATAGCCTAAGCCGAAGCCAACCAGAAGGCAGAAGATCTTCATCATCAAAGATTCGGAGTCGGAAATCTGCGAGATTAAAGAGGAAAATTAGAGGAAATCCAAAAGGGTATTCGAAATTCGAATTAGGATTCTTCTAGGCATGACTTACCTTGGCTGGCTGAAGGTGAGTGACTGATTTAGCGGAGACAAAATCGCCTCAAGGAAGCAGCTTGACGGAGGAGTCTGTGAAGAGTGATTCTCGGCGAGTTTGGGGAGAGAGTCTCTGAACATTAGGTAATGTAACTGGCCTCGGGTCGAGCTTCCAACGGGTCGAATAATTAGATTACCACGCCCGGCCGGTCGCTCATTAAACAGGCCTCGGGTAATCACCGCCCGACCCGAAATCCGGTCAATCCGGATGATTAACCGCGTTGACCGGGTCGGTTTCGGGTGGTTTTGCGGGTTTCCGGTTCAGACTCCCACCCCTAAATTTTTCTTACATTAAACACCATCAGACTATACTTTTAGTTTCACCGATTACCACTCCGTCCATTTTTTTTATCAAAATGATGACGTGGCTTTTACAGAGCATGTCTAGTCAGCTAAACAAAGCTGAGTCAGATGCCAACTCGGATTTTGTTTTTTGTTTGATTAAAAAAGCCTAAGCTTTTTTCTCTCTTTTTTTATCTTCTCTGCAACTCTCTTTCATTCACTCCTCCATATTGCTCCTCATTCCTTCTCCATATCTTAGTTGGCATCTGACCAAACGTTATTCAGCTGGCTAGACATGCTCCATCAAAGCCACATCACCATTTCATCCAAAAAATGGACGGAGTGGTGATCGGTGAAACGAAATGTATACTTTGATGGTATTTAATGTAAGAAAATAGTTGAGTGGTGAATAAAAATGAAAGTTTAGTGGTATTTGGTGTAATTAAGTCGAGTAAAGTAAGACTATAACTAATATTCTACCCGCCAAATATATTTACCTTTTAATCCCAATATACATAATACTAGTTAATTACCGGCCCGTTGGCCGGTTTTAGTTGAGTATAATTTATATTGGTAATTTAAATGTTAATATAATTATCAAGCGGCAGCGTTATAAACCTCAACTCATCCAATTTCATTTAAATAAAAATATAACTGTTTACAGCTGATAAGAGATTAAGAATAGGGAAGAGATTTTCTATGTATTATTAACAAGGGCTTAACCCCTAATATATACACGTTACAAGAGTTCTAATTTAGGTAGAACTTCTAAATAAGCTAACTCCTTAACTCCCTAAACTTCCTATATTCGTATCCTAATAATTAAGGTAACCGGATTACTAATTAGGGAAATACAAATAACTTATCACGATCCTAACTTATTCAACACTCCCCCTCAAGCTTGGTGGTGTAAATATTAAACATCCCAAGCTTGGAAACTAATTGATCAAAGAGGTCTCGTGCTAATGCCTTAGTCAGTACATCTGCAGTTTGATTCCTCGATGCAACATAGTCCAGCTTCACCACCCCTTCTGTAACATGTTGTGTGATAAAGTGCCTGTCAATCTCAACATGTTTCATCCTGTCATGTTGAACCGGATTCTTCACAATGCTGATTGCAGCTTGACTATCACACAACATTTGTATAGGTTCTGTGTTCTTCACTTTTAGTTCTTCTAGGACTCGTCTCAACCAAATTCCCTCTTGAATTCCATGAGCAACTGCACGGTATTCAGCTTCTGCACTACTTCTGGCAACAACAGTCTGCTTCTTACTCCTCCAAGTAACCAGATTCCCCCACTCATAGGTACAATAACCAGTAGTTGAGCGTCGTTCAGTGAGCTCACCAGCCCAACTAGCATCAGTGTAGACTGTAATGTGGCGCTGGTGGTGCTTCCTGAACAGCAGACCCTTTCCAGGAGACATTTTAAGATACCTCAGAATCCTCATTACCATTCCATGATGTTCTTCATTCGGATTTTGCATAAACTGACTCACTATACTCACAGCGAAGGCTATATCAGGTCTAGTATGAGCCAAATATATAAGCTTCCCTACTAGCCTTTGGTAACCTTCTTTGTTGACAGGAGCAACCTCATCCTCCTTATTAAGGTGTTTGTTAGGCTCCATGGGGGTGTCAGCTGGCTTGCATCCCAACATTCCAGTTTCCCTTAATAGATCCAACACATATTTTCTCTGAGATAGAGCGATTCCATGTTTAGATCGAGCTACTTCCATTCCTAGGAAGTACTTCAGTTCTCCCAAATCCTTAAGATCGAATTCGTTGGCCAATGTTAGCTTCAACCGTCGAATTTCTTCAATGTCATCTCCAGTGATGATAATATCATCAACGTAGACGATCAATATAGCCAATTTCCCCGATTTGGAGTGCTTCACAAAGAGTGTGTGATCTGATTGACACTGATAATACCCCCCAGAAATCACAGCCTTTGTAAATCTCTCAAACAAAGCTCGAGGTGACTGCTTCAAACCGTATAAGGCCTTCTTTAGTTTGCAGACTTTCCCTCCCACATCCATTCCAGGAGGAGGACTCATGAACACTTCTTCTGTCAATTCTCCATTTAAGAAAGCATTCTTCACGTCTAGTTGTGACAGATCCCAATCCAGGTTAACAGCCAAACTGAGAAGGACTCGAATAGTATTCAGTTTTGCAACTGGAGCAAACGTTTCCTCGTAATCAATCCCATAGGTTTGGGTGAATCCACGCGCCACCAGCCTAGCTTTAAACCTTTCTATGGTTCCATCAGACCTATACTTGATATTAAATACCCATTTACAGCTGACCGTTTTCTTACCAATCGGTAAAGTCACTAAGTCCCAAGTCTGATTTTTCTGCAAAGCCTGCAGTTCATCAATCACTGCTTGCTTCCACTTAGGATGCTTTAGGGCATCTTGGACAGTCGATGGTATCTCCACACTATCTAGACTTGTGACAAAACCTTGATAACTGGAACTTAGGCCTCCATATCCCACATGCCTGTTAATTGGATGCTTCGTACAATCCCTCACGCCCTTTCGAATGGCTATGAGAATATCAAGATCAGTATCTCCTGCAGAATCGACCGTCTCTGTGATTAACTGATCATCTTGTAAGGAGGGAGCAGGATCAGGGTCAGCTTCTATTCGCTGTCGCCGTCTGTATACCAGTAATTCTGGTGTACCATGTTGTTCCTCCCCCTGTCCTGCATTGTCACTTTCTGGCTCAGCCGGTATAGCGGAGTCACTTCCAGCACTTCCAGTTCCAGTTTCACTTCCAGTTCCAGTTTCTAGGGAAATCAATTCCCATGGCTGAGATTCACTACCAGTCTCCCCCTGAATCTCAGCATGGTCAAACAAAGAGTGAGACTCGAAGAAAGTGACATCACGGGTATGGTAGACTTGTCGAGTTGCTGGAGAGTAGCATTTATACCCCTTTTGATTTGGTGAATAGCCAACAAATACACACTTGTGGGATCTCGGATCAAGCTTGGTGCGATGTGTAGGATTAATATGGACAAATGCCGTGCAGCCAAAGATTCTGGGGGGAAGATCCGAAGAAAAACTTGCCACTTGAGGGTACTTGCTCAGTAAGACTTGTCGGGGGGCCTGAAACTGAAGCACCCGACTAGGCATCCGATTAATGAGGTAGGTTGCTGTGAGGACAGCTTCGCCCCAAAGATATTTGGGAACCCGTCGGGCGAACATACATGCCCTGGCAACCTCTAGCAAGTGCCGGTTTTTCCTTTCAGCAATTCCGTTCTGCTGCGGAGTTTCAACACACGAGCTGACATGCACTATTCCGTTTTGACTGAGGAAGTTGCTAAGGATGCTATTAAAGTAATCCTTAGCATTATCCGTCTTCAAAACTTGGATCTTAGTGTTAAACTGTGTGTGAACCATAGTGTAGAACTGTTGGAAGATCATACGAGTCTCAGATTTCTCCTTCATCAGGTAGGTCCAAGTTTGTCGAGAGTGATCATCGATGAAGGTGACAAACCACTTGGCCCCGTTAACATTTTTTACACGCATAGGCCCCCAGATGTCACTATGAACAATCGAGAATGGCCGAGTAGGTCGATATCCTAAAGCAGGATATACAGACTTTGTGTGCTTTGCTAACTGACAAACTTCACATTCATAAAACTTAGCCCGTTTATTGATAAATAACTTGGGAAACATCCGTTCAAGATATATAAAACTTGGATGACCAAGCTGAAAGTGCCATAACAAAACATCATCTTTGTCACTATCTAAGCTGTAAACCCGATTTGCAGACTTCTGAGAACCATCGCAGCAAACCACATCCTTGTCGTTCTCCTTCAGGATATAAAGCCCTCCTGAAGCATCACCAACTCCAATCGTCCTCCCTGATCCCACCTCCTGCAAGTGGCAACCAGAGGGAGTAAACTTAGCTTCACAGTTCAGCTCAGAAGTCAACTGACTAACGGATAAAAGATTACAGTTTAGTTGAGGAACAAACAAAACCGGAGACAGAGTAATGTCTTTGGTTAGCTGAATCCAACCAATTCCCATAACCGGAGCAACACTTCCATCTGCTACCCTCACCCCAGCTTTCCTCGGATAGGGTTGGAGGTCATGAAGTAGCTGCTTGCAGCCCGTCATAGAATCGGACGCCCCAGAATCCAAAATCCATATACTTGAATTATGCAGTTTCAGAGAAAAAGCCATAGGGTTATTACCTTGAGCAAACGTGCCGGTGAAGAAATCAGCTGGACTACTCGATGCTTGTCCTGAGTGAAGAACTTCAAACATCATCTTCTTTAGCATCTCCATCTGTCCTTTGGAGAAAGTCCCTTCTTCAACAGGTGTGCTGCTGGTCACAGCATTCGCCTGAGGGTCTCGTCCTCGTCTCTCAGATCGAGATTTCCAGTTTGCAGGTTTTCCACCAAGGAGCTCCCAGCATTCACTCTTAACGTGCCATGGTTTCTTGCAGTGTTCGCAGTAGAAGATAGGGTTGCTGTCAGTACCTTTCTCCTTCTGCTTGTTGGGTTTATAGTCGAGTAGGGCTGCCCCTGAAGTTTCAGCCTTTAATGCTGAGGCTTCTGCAGTTGGTTTAGAATCCGAAAGCATGACTTGTCTCCTTGATTCCTCAAGACGGATATCTGAGACTGCTTCCTCCAAGGTTGGGAAGGGTTTTGTAGCCATGACCCTTCCTTTAGCCGCATCCAGCTCCGGATTGAGACCTAGAAGGAAGTGCAACGTCCTTTTCTTGTCAATGAATTTCCTGAAGGTTTCTCCGTCTTCAGGTGTTGTCCATTCTTGAGCATCGTGCTGGTCGAGTTGAAGCCATGAGCGATTTAACGCATTATAGTACTCGGTAACACTCATCTCTCCCTGTTTGAGATTGAACAGCTTTGTTTCAATCTCCAGTAGCACAGATGAGTTATCAATCGTCGAATAAGTCTTCTTAGCATGATCCCAGATAGACTTAGCCGAAGAATGAAGGAGATAGTTTTCTCCTATCTTCGGTTGCATTGTGGAAAGGAGCCACCCACGAACAAGATTATCCTCCATATTCCATTGCTCAAACTTAGAATCGGCTTTGGCTGGTTTCTCAGTTGTACCATGAAGATAACCTGCCTTGCCACGTCCACTGATGTATATCAGTACGGACTGAGACCAATGAAGATAGTTGGTGCCATCAAGCCTGTAGATCACAGCTTGACCCGGGTATGAGTCAGATCCAGAACTATTATTTAGAGTCATTGTTTCTGGGATCAGAACCTCCTTTTCGGTATTGGGTTTTTGAGAAGAAGAATTAGAAGAAGAGTCTGTCACCATGGTTGAGCTTTAGGGTTCAGAGTGACGGCGGAAGCAAGAACCAAGAACCCGCTCTGATACCATGTTTACAGCTGATAAGAGATTAAGAATAGGGAAGAGATTTTCTATGTATTATTAACAAGGGCTTAACCCCTAATATATACACGTTACAAGAGTTCTAATTTAGGTAGAACTTCTAAATAAGCTAACTCCTTAACTCCCTAAACTTCCTATATTCGTATCCTAATAATTAAGGTAACCGGATTACTAATTAGGGAAATACAAATAACTTATCACGATCCTAACTTATTCAACAATAACACCATTAACTATGCTGATCAGAAACATCAAATTTGTGGATTACACAACTTAAACTTTGTTGGAATTCTTGGTGGATGACTGATTTCCATAGTGCATTTGATTTGTGTTTAGCACGGTACAATAGAACAAAAGGTTTATAGTTCTTCCCTGGGCATCTTAGAGTTCCTTCACCTTCATGAAAGTGGTAAAGTTGCATAAACATCTTCACAGGGTTTAGAGTACCCTTGGTGCTCTTGTTGTGTTTATCAACCATCATTTCTTCCATGATGAGTTCGAATTATATCAGCCTTGGTTTCTTCAACATTTGCAGTCCCATGTATTCTGCAATCTGGGTTTCCAACTGTAATAAACATACACAAAATACTTTACTCCTCTAATAATAGAGACACAGGGTGAGATATTTGCAAAGCTATCTACTTAACTGAATAACTCAACGACTCCATTTGTACTCAGAAACTCAGAAATTGTAAGAGCAACTACAAACTACAACAAACATAAACAGAATAATAGAGACTTGGATGGTGAGATAATAGAGAAGTTGGCCATTAAACTAAATAACTCAGTGACTTCATTTAGATACACTGAAACTCTGAAACTGCAAAAACAACTACAAAAGATGCAAGAGCAACTACAAATAGCAGTAAACATAAACAGAATATAGACTGTTATGTGAATAGAAAGATGCAAATGTTTCATGCTGGATATTAAAAAGTTTACGAATACTTGCTGAAATAAACAAAAGCCAAAGTTTGTTTGTAAAATAACTAAGTAATCAGAGGAGACCATCAAGTGTCATCAAACATCAGCAGTTCCCTGTGCCGATTTCTTTCGCTTCTTTACGGTTCGCTGAATTGCTGTCATTGTAGTATCATCTGTCAGATCCTCTGAAGTGCTCTCATCTTTGTTGACTTCAACATAATCAATATGAGAACTGGTACTATTCATAGAGTGTGAAGATGCCAGTGATGGTGGTAACGGGGTACCAACTTCCTGCCAAGAGAACCAGCTGTATGTAAGGAAAAAGAAAGATCATGCATATCTTTTAATGAGCAACTGAAGAGATAGAAGCAGATACCGTAAGGGAGGAGGTGCTGTTGTCCTTTGTGGAGGAAATGATCTTGGTAACAGTGAATTCGCTTCTCATATTGGCAACATTGTATTTATTCACTTGTACTTGGAATTGCATATCTGTGTCCACCAAGTTGGTGAGGATATGGGGTGGAATACTCTTGTTTGCTCCAGATGAATGATAGAGAGTGTTGGCTTCAATGCTAAAGAAGTCTTCTCCAATTGTATCCAAAATGA